>SNQJ01S0142354.1:32416-50370 GCA_010110895.2 Picea sitchensis
GGGTTCGAGCAATGTAATGAGACATGAAGAGAAATATTGTATTTGGAGCGGTAGCTCAATAGGAGGATGCCCCCTCGAAGAGGCAAGTGAACAGGAGAGGATCCCTTCCATAATAGGATCCATTGTATGGTGTTACCCTACCTTAAGGGTTTGGTAATAATATAGTGTGGTTTCTTCTATCTTGCTTGTGGATCTATTGTGTATTCAGTATTTGTGGTGATTATATCTTCAGATCTGGTATTGGTTCTTAACAAGGAAAATGCACATTAGTTGGTGATGATCCCAATGTTGCATTGTGATAATCCCAATGTGGCATCTAGATTCCACTCAACAGATAAAAATAAAGTGTGAACAGAAGAGAATATTTTCCTAGAGGAATATTCTCCGTAAAATATAGGATACTGAATAATGACTAATAAACATAGGGAAAACCTTAGGAAAAATAAATCCTAGGTGTGTGTGAAGTATCTCCAACACCCCCCTGAACATCATTATGGTGAAAATAAAGAATGGGTCCTGGAAACCAGGCCATGTTAGGTACCCAAATAAAAGAGATATGGTGAAATAAACAAGGAAAGAGGGTAAAATGCATGGGAACCCCCCCCACATCAAAGTACAATGTATGTAAAAAGAAGAATTGATTGTTGCTAGGAAACTGTGTCCTTCACTCCAAGACGACTCTGCAAAGAATGCAAATTCTACTCGGTGAAGGACTTGGTGAAGATGTCCATAGTATGTTCTTCTAAAGGATAGAATTGTAGGTCGATGATCCCCTCATGTACTAAGTACCAGATGTAGTGCATGTGGATCTCGATGTGCTTCGTCTGCTGCCTCTAAATTGGATCTCTGCAGAACTTCAGAGTGCTTTGGTTGTCACATCAGATGACGATCGGTAGATGAAACTGAATTCCCAAATCAATGAGAAAATGTTGTAGCCACATAGACTGAGCCATTATGTTAACTACCCCTATGTACTCTGCCTCAACTAAAGATAGAGAAATATCAGCTTGCTTCTTTCTCGACGAACAAATAGGCTTTGAAGCAATACTGAGTGAGTAACAAAATGTGGATTTGTGATCAATGTTATCGCCAACCTAGTCAGAATCAGTGAACTCGATGAGGTCCAATGTAGAGTTTGTTTAATAATGAATCCCAAAGGTGATGGTGCCCTGTACGCATCGAATGATATGCTTTGCATCCTTCCAATGTAGCTCATGCGACTCCTACATGAAATTGGATATTGCTCCAACTGCATAGGAGAGGTCTATTCTGGAGTGTGTGAGATACAACAAGATCCCCACTAGCTGTATTTATAGTGTGTTTTCAACCATTGGAGTTTCCCTGCCATCCTCAAGTCTAATTCCTGATAGAAAAGAAGTTGGGGTAGAATTGCAGTTTGTGATCTAAAATCTCTCAAGGAGATCTCGTGCATACTTCGTCTGAGATAGTTTGATTCATGATGCATCTTAACTGATCTCGAGTCCAAGGAAAAATTGTAGAAGGCCCATGTCCCTCATCAAGAACCTATCATGCAGAATCCTCTTGACTAGAGAAATCGCTAAATTCGAGCAACCGGTGATAAAAAAATCATCAACATACAGAACTAGGAGTAGAAGTGAATCAATCGTCCTGAGCATGTAAACATTCAGGTCTAACTTACAATGTACAAATTTCTGTGATAATAGGTAGGAGTCCATCTTGGCATACCATGCCCTTAGGGCCTGATTGAAGCCATAAAGAGACTTCTCTAGTCGACATACCAAAGATGAATCCTGAATAAATCCTTTGGGTTTCTCCATATAGATCTCCTCAGAGAGATCGGTGTGAAGAAATGCATTCTTCACATTCATATGATAGACTTCCCATATGTTGGTTTCTGCAAAGGAAATTTACAAATGTATGGAATCCATATTCTCTACTAGAGATAAGATCTCATCATAGTCAATGCCATTCACCTACTGAATGCCTTTGGAAACTAGCCTGGATTTTTATCTGCTAACCTATCCATCCACTTATCTCTTGGTCATGTAGACCCATATGAACCTAACAAGTTTCCTTCTTGGAGGAAGGGGAACTAGATCCTAGGTCTGGTTCTCGAGGAGGGATTTGTACTCCTCCTACATAGAGGATTTCCAAAAGGTATTTCTAGCAGCCTCACCATAGGACCATGGATATGAAGTCTAAACCAAGAAAGCATGTTTGGGTGGCATCGGTTCAGTGGAAGTGAGTGCAAGAGGAGGCTCCTCGAAATAAGATTGAGTCCTCCTAGTATTATTAGATCCCCAACAACATCGCCTGCATTCTGAAGAGTAATCTTGGCCCACTTGGGCCTCTCCTATGGCTATGCATCTGCATATAGATGCACTAACTCTATATTTGATTGTACTGACTCTGTATTTGGATCATCTGAATCATTTGAATCAGAACTCTCATATTAATAAGATTTAGTATGTGCATGCTCATCATCTCTGACAAGTGGAAGAACAAAAGTGTTTGGATGTGGTTGTTGAGGTACATGTGAGACACTTTCCTCGAATTGGAATCTTTGCTCAACGATGCATTGGTTCAAGGAAAGATCAATGAGTATGTATCCCTTTACACTGTCAGGGTATCCAACAAAGATACACTATGTTCTCTATGGATTGAGTGCCTTCCTCTTCTCATAGGGAATGTTGGCCCATGCACATGAACCGAAAATACGAAAGTGGGTCACTTTCAGTTTGAGGCTGCTCCAAGCCTCGCAGGGGGTCTTATCCTTGATAGATCTATGGGGATATTTTTTTGGGATGTAGGTTGCACAATTAATTGCTTCATCCCATAATCTCTATGGAAGTGACCTTGCATGTAGCATGCAAGATGCCATCTCTTTTAGAGATCTATTTTTTTTCTCAACAAATCCGTTTTTCTTCAGAGTATAGGGAACTGTGTGGTGCAACTAAATCTTTGCCTCATGAGAAAGATTTTTTATCTCATGGTTGACATACTCTCCCCTGTTATCTGTTTGGAGGACTTTGATTTTCTTTCCTAACTATGTCTCAACAAGGGATTTGAAATATTTGAGGTGTTGAAAGACCTCTGATTTTTTCCTGAGAAATAAAATCCATGTGAAGTGTGAGAAATCATCAAGAAAAATGAACAGATACCTTTATTTATTGATTGATGGATGCGGAAAAGGGCCCATGAGGTCACTATGGATCAAATCTAAAGGAGAGGAATCCTTCTAAGTCTTTCCTTTGTCGAATTTCTCTTGAGGGTGTTTTCCAATAACACACCCATCACAAATTCCTTGGGAAAAGTGGATGTCAGGTAGACCATCCTACTTATTTCATTAGCATGGGTAAGTAGTAATACAGAATCTGGTTCAATAAATTCAGAAAATGTGTAGAGTCTAGATTGATGATTTACCTCACCAGTAGCAACCCTGGAATTGGTTTGGATGTCATAGATATCCACTGCATCAAGTGTGAATATGACTCTCTTTCCGGTGCCATAGTTAGTCATTTGATATACGAATAGAATATTGACGAAAAGTTTGGGAACGTGAAGCACATTCTCGAATCTTTCGTTTGTGAGTTAAATTCTTCCTTTGTTGGTGACCTCGACTGGAGAGTTGTCCCCCAATCAGAATAGGAGTACCTTTGCATGTATCCAATCAAGAATAGACTTCCTTTTTGTGATCCATATGGTGTGATGCACCTGAATCTATGATCCAAGCATCGGGAGAGGATTTTATGGCAATCAAAGCATGACTAGAATTGTCTTTCTTGGGATTTTGATCTTCTGGCTTCTTCTTCTGGCTTCTTCTTCTTGGCACCCTCAAGGATGCGATCTCCAAGGTTATTTTGTTGAATTATTTGGGACATATGGTTAATTTGTTTTTTCATACATGTGGATTTTGGATGGAATCCTTTATGGAAGTAAGTGCATTTCTCCCATTTTCTTCCATTTCCACCTTTTGATATGGAGGCATTGTTGAAGGGTTTTGAGTACCCTTCCTTCTTCGGATTTGCATGTTCTTTACTTTTGTATTTTTCTTTAGATTTATTATATTGATGACCTCTACCATATTTCACAGTAAGTGCATGCACCTTTGGGCCTTTGATTTTGCCCATATTGATGAGCTTGTTTTGCTCCTATTTCAGAGAATCGATAAATCCCTCAAGAGAGGGCATCGTTCAGGTGGATCCAGAGGTGAACCTAGCTGAATGGAATGTATCTAGAAACACTAAGTATTTTGGACCAAGTTTCGAGAGAATGGTGAGAACCATTTGTTTCTCCTCCTTATATTTATCAACCTCGCAAGCCTTGAGTTGCGACAACAAATCCTTATATTTGGTAAATAAATCTTGGAGATTTTCGAATTTTTTTGGATCCAATGTGAGAAATTGCACCTCAAGAATGTGTCCCCTCATCTCATCCTATTTTCCAAAAATCCCTTCCATGGTGGTCCATGCTTCATTGGGGGTTTTATTGGAGGATATGTGAAAGAGCAGTTCAGGAGAAATGAGACTACAAATTGTTCCAAACGCTTCATCCATTCGATTTAGATACTTGGATTTTTCTATGGATGATGTTGGTTTTGTCTATGTGTTCATAGTTAACTAGTGTAATCCCCTACCTCGAAGATGCCTTATCATATTCTACTTCCATGCAAATAAATTGTACGGTGTAAGAATGAATTATTTTGGAAATTCCATTTTCTCGCTGTCTTCAATCTTCGGTACCTGCAAAAATAATTTGGTGTGTCTTTTACCTAGAAGTCTGTCATCTCTGATACCATGTAAATGTGTTTAACCTACATAGAATATATGTAGATAGGAATTGACATACACAGTTGCAGAGAAAATATGAGAAAAGAGAAGCATAAGAGAAAGAATGGAAGAATTCTCAATAACCAAATGAATGAATGATAATTTACACATGATATACTCTATATAACTCAACTAATGTGCACTAGAGGAGAATCCAATGCCCCATAGTGGTGGTCTAGAGTGATCTAGACACACATCAACAGTTACAGGAGTAAATTTCCACCCAATCTAGTCTCTCAGGCAGTTACGGGAGTGAACTGCCACCAAGTCTGAGTTAACTAGTCTCTTAGTCTTCAGTTAACTGACTGCAACATAGTGAAGTGAGAAGGAGATCGGGGAATCATGAGTAATGCACTAATTTGGTGATGAACCCAAGTGTTGAGACCTAAGTCTACACCCCTGCCCCTCTTGCCTCTTTTCCCTATGCCTTCATCAAAATTATTCCTCTTCTAGTTGGTCAGCTCAATTTCCCTCTCTAAATGACTTGGTTTCTATCGTTTTCCTTTTTGATTGAGTCTTTTCACATTTTTTTCTGTTTTTCTTGAAGGATAATTGCATGTGGTGATTTGGTTTGAAATACTTGTCATCATGTTTTTCATTGATTGAGCGTGCAGCAGGTGCACCAAGTTATTTTGTGTGTGCATGAGACATCCAGGAAAACCAAGTCCTTTGTATGCACAGTAAGATTCCGCAAAACAGAACACAACAATTCAAAGTAGTTCATTTCGGGATTAGATTTCAAGCCAAATAGATAGGTTAAATTTCAACGGTGGAGATCCAATGGGCCATCAGATCAACGGTTCTCGCACATTCGAGGTTATAGAACTTGTGCGAGTTTCAACCACAAGAGTCACACATAAGTCACTCCGCGACTTCGTCACTGAAACGTTTGAGCTAATCTTTGTTGAAAACTCTCAAACGTCGAACGCCGCATCACTTCGGTGATCAGCCAAATGGGAGGTCTCCACACTTATCACTCAAAACTCCTAAACATTGAAACATTAGAGCCACATGGTATTCATCTAGCACTAACATGTGGAATTCATCCATCACTGACACATGGCATTCATCAGTGGAGACATGTGGCACTCATTTCAGACAACTTTGGTTACGCCATCTGCCCATTTTTGGGTGCCATGTGTCACTCTCCTCATGCGGACAAGTCAGCGACTATGATGTCATGGACACGTCAGATCCAAATCGTCGAAGTGTCAATCAACCGAAGAGCTGAAGTGCCAAAGAGTTGGAAACACATAGCACTCATTTATGCTGACACATAGCATTCATCTATGGGGACACGTGGCATCCATCGGTCATGACATGTGGCACTCATTTCGAGCATTTTCAGCATGCCATTTGCCCCATTCTAGGTGACATGTGTCACCCTTATTTTCATGACACATCATTGGTCATGACATCACAACCTCCACGTTAGCTCCGGGAGATTGTCCTCCAGCAGATTTCTATCAAGAGCAGACCGATTCTCCCGAAGTCTCGAATGCCAAACTCCTGAAGTATTTAATGGTAAATATTTCTTAATCCCAAATCAATTATCACTAATAAAGAATTAATGACTCTGAGAGATTGTCACTTCGGGATATTCCAACCCACAACGAAAGAAAATCACTGAAAATTCGAAGCGTTGAAGACTCGGAGACACGTGGCACTCTTCTATCATGAGACACATGGAATTCATCAGTTGAGACATGTGGCACTTATTTTAAGAATATTTGGGTCCATCATCTGTACGATTTCAAGTGACACATGTCAACATTCTTTCCATGACATGTCAATGATATGACATCATGCCACCATGTCAAATTCGAGAGATGGTCCTCTGGGAGAATTTCAAGCACAACATTCAAAAAGAAAAACTCGTGAACCCCAAAGAGCTGGAGTCAAAAAATCCCAAATGCCAAATGATGAAAGGATAAGCATGGGTTAATTAAGATAAACGTGGTTATGAATCTGGAAGATTAGCACTCTGGGGAATTTCAACTCAAAGTGAGCACAGTTCTTCAAACCCCCGAAGTGTTGGAGCCTCGAACAACCAAAGTGGGGTCGTCACTAACACATCACTCTACAACATTGTCACTTTGGGAGATTATCCAACTCATCATTCAAACTCCTGAATCTCGAATTCCCAGAATGTTTTATCTCTGTTAATGGAATATTTTAATGTTTAAAAAGTGGCACCAAACCAGAATGGGGAAAAAACACCGCCAATACATTCAACTATCTCCAGTGGCCTCCAATAGAACACATGCTTTCCCATGATCAATACAGAACTTGGTTATGTCACTCTTAATCTTTCTTTTCAGATCTTAGTTCCCTCCAGTGCATGAATCAGTCTAATTTTATTGCAAATAGCATTTTTTAATTGTTTAGTTCAAAACTCTTTTAATTTCATGCATAATAAGTGGTCTTTATGTGTGATAAGAACCACTCTTTCTGATTAAGTCAACTGTGAATTATACATTACTATACTCCAACAGTTTCTAGTTAATTTAATAAGTTGTTTTACAACTGGTTGTGTAGAGTTAAGTCTCAACCCCAGATGGACGAGAGCTTCTACAACTCGGTTAAGTATGTAGTTTTTGTATGTTTTGAGGGTTCAGGTTTTTGGGAGAAAGAGATCAATTCAACAACTAGTTGGATCCATTCTATGCATAGATTAAATCTCTCTACTTGGTGAAGATACTATTGATGAAAGTGTGTTTGTGTCCAAATTCGTATGTGTTTCTTATCTTGAATACAATTTTGATTTGTGCGAAGTACGTTTCTTTTCCTTCAACTACTGTATAACCTATCTTTATTAATATGCAACCTGTGATAATAGTTATGCTTTGATGAAGATTTGTTTTTGTTGCAACTTTTGGGAATGATTGTGTTTTTGTTACATGTTTAATGCTTGAAATGATATTTTAAGATTTAAACATCTAGCAACATATTGTTCATTGAATGGTTTGTTGTTTTTATTTGTTTTTACCTTTACTGTCTCACTTGTTTGTCCTTATTGTTCCACCAAAAAAGGAGGAACCTCGTCCATGTCATTTGGCCAACCAAAATATATTCATTTCTTGGTAAACCAACCCTTTAACTAACCCATAAATCAAAAAACCAACCATTCATAACTTGAGGTGGCCTAGCTCTGCCCTTTAGTAGTTGGGTGCAAATTTTAGGACCAACATCTTATGGTGTCGTTGCTGGGGAATGGAGTAACAAAATATCTTTCCCTGGGAGAACGACAATGATCATATATGACCTTTAATGGTGAAGAAAGATCAGATACATTTGCACTGCAATCGTTCACCTAGTGAATCCACTAAGTTAACCTCAAAAATAAATATTGGCTCCCAGAAAAGGACTCGAGAAATCCAAATCTAAGCACACCAGAGCTAATAAGGCTCATCCTAACCCTGGTAAGGACAAAGTAGTCTCTAAGCCATAAATACAACTAAGAAAATCTACCTTAGCTCAAATATATACTACACCCCTCAAGGGTAATGTTTCAACTCAAGAATCTATTGTTCTTCATCATCACAAGCAGCTTGAATTTGCTAGCCCTGAGAATCACAATTCCAAGGAACCACAGACACCTTCAACTCCTACCTCTACTCATCTAGTCCAGCATCCACCCATGTATCTCTAATCAATATTCAGATTCTTGTTTCCCAAACAATGGTTGTTAACAGGATGGATGCCATAATTGTTTCCAGATATGCACTCATAGTTCTAATTGTAGGCTTATATGCACTCCTAGCCATAGATTACATGAAATATTTTCCCAAATATAATGGGGAAGGGGATGTCACTATTGAGGAACATCTGGTAGCCTTATACAGATTTGCAAACAACTTTAATATTGACTATGCAGATTTGTGGATGAGGTTGTTTCTACAAAGTCTTGATGGGGAGGCAAGAAAATGGTTTTGAGTCCTCCCTCCATTGCATATATTGAAGCATTGGATGAGGCTTTCATAAAGAAATGAGGAGATAGAAGGGATTATCCTTATTAGATCATTGAGTTTGGGCCCTTAAGAGAAAGAATGGTGAGTCTATTTCAGACATCACCAAGAGATTTAATAATATGTATAGTAGAATCCTAGATGAGATAAAACTAACTGATGCCTCTGCCAAGATCATTTATGCCAATGCATTTGATGCATAATTTTCTCTTCTAATGAGGGAGAGAATATCCACCACCTTGTTGTCCATGCAAGAAGAAACCATTGAGATTGAATCTAACATATTGGCATAAGACTGGTTAAAGACCATATTTGAAAAATACAAGAAGAAACAGAGAGAGGATTCCCCTGCCTCCTCTAAACCAGCCACATCTGATCCCAAACTTGATCAAATGACCAAAAATTTGAAGGATATGACATCTAAAATATCTAAGATAAAATGGGAATCTAAACAACCAAACAGAGCTTTCCAAGGGTCTAGAAACAGAAATCCCAACCAGTTTAGAAGAATGATTGATTCCCCTCAGATAATGAAGAGAGAAAGGAGGAATGTTGATGACCAAAGAGTAGTACCTCCTTTCCAAAACAAACAGATTGGGGAGATGGATGTAGATAGTGATGGTGTGGATGATGTTGTTTTATTTTTCAATGAAACATATTTTTACTCCAGTCACTTAACCCAACAATATTATGCGGTAGCATAATAGTCAGATCAGTTTGATGTTGATATAGGTGAAGAGGGAGTTATTCAAGACCAACCCCAAAATAAATATGACTTGAGGCATAGAATAGGTTCTCCCAAATCCACCACGTCTGATCAAAATAGAAAAACAGAGGTTCCTCCCAAGCCAAATCTAAGCAAGGGTGCATTGGAAAAAACTCACCATCCTCCTACATTTAAACATGTTGTCGCTAGAGTAAAGAAAGTTGATAGGCCACAAGCATACTTCAACCTAGAGCATGAGTTAAGCAAGATCAAGATCCTTGTACCTCTGTCAGACTCGTTGAAAAATGAGCCTTTCAAACAATCGATTATGAAGGTTTTGTAGCCACCTACTTCTGTTGTAACTTATGATGTAATTAGTCTGCAGGATGAGAACCGAACCATTACTGTGGGCCCACACATTGAGGATGGATTTGATGCTTCTCCACCTTTCTACATCTCCTTAATTGTCCATGAAAAGATCCTACATAATTGTCTCATGGACTGGGGTGCCTCGCACAATGTCATTCCTAAAGTTGATATGGAGGAACTAGGTTTAGAGATCACCAATCCCTATCAAGACCTTTACTCCTTTGACTCCAAAAAATTCAAATTTTGGGGATTAATAAAAGATCTGGTGGTTTCTTTGGCACTGTTACCCATGAAAAGTGTAGTGATGGACATCATTACGGTTGGAATTCCCCCAATTTTGGTATTCTTTTGTCCAGGACGTGGGCCAAGAAGGTTGGGGGATCATTACAAATGGACCTCACATATGCCACCATCCTTTTTTTGGGAGGAGAGAACATGAGGCTATACAGAGAGGTCATATTGGCCTATATTGTCAGCGACCAAGAGATTCCAAGAAATCACCCAATTTATGTTGTTGAGGATGAGATTGGCTCATCTATTTTTCATCTAAATAGTGATGAACCAGAAATTACAGTCACCAAATGAAAATATCATCCTTTGACAGATTAGCAGAACAAAGTTTGGAATATGTATTTCTATGGCTCTTCATCAAGAGAAAGTTATGCGGATAGTATAGTCCTCATTTCCCCTGCACAGGAGGTCATAACGCTCTCTTATAAGCTGGAATTTGAGACTACTAACAATATAGTTGAGTGTGAAGCTTTGGTGCTCGGATTGAGGGCTACTAAATACATGGCCATTGTCAGTTTGGAAGTCTTTGGTGATTATGAGTTTATCATCAATCAAGTCAAGAACATCTATCAATATAAACAAAAGAGGCTCAAACAATACAAGAATGAGGCGTGGGACATGGTTGACAACTTCTTTCTGGCATTTAATATCACCTTCATTCCTAGAGAGGTAAATCAGAAGGCAGATTCTTTGGAATTGGCTGTGAGCACCTTCATACCTCCCATTGGCCCAAATATAAAGTATCAAGTGGAAGTAAGACATAGGATAGCCATACCAGAAAACATCAAGCATTAGCAAGTCTTTAGTTATGACCTGGAGCTGCAAAGATTTCTGCAGACCATAGAATAATTCTCCAGTATCTCTATAGATCAAGAAGGTGAATATGATGAATCAGGACATCAACAAACATCTCATCTTCTAAACAAAGTGGTTGGCCACAACATTGTGGAACTTAAAACAAACCACATCCCTAGGGGTCTAGTGCCACTGGAAAGTTTATTTGATAGTCATGATGTCTCCAGATGAGCTTCCATAAAAAAACAAGAAGAGGAAGTGATGGACTGCAACATTGGGACTATTGAAAATCCCAAAATGGTCAAATTGTCCAGGGCACTACCTCCAGAACAAAAAGATAGGTATGTCATCGTCATGAAAATTTTTGTTGATATTTTTTCATGGTCATATGAGGATTTGAAGGCATTTAACACTGACATCATCAACCACAATATCCCTCTAAAGGATGGATCTAAGCCATTCAGATAGAAGATCAGGAAATTTAATCCCATGTTGATGTCCATAATTGAAAAAAATCTTAAATGAATTCTTGATGCTAGAATTATTGTGTCCTTGAGGTACTCAGATTGGGTGGCCAACTTGGTACCTGTGAGAAACAAAAGTGGGGAAATATGCTTGTGTTTTGATTTCTGAAATCTCAACAAGTGTTCTCTAAAGGAAACTTATCCACTGCCCAAGATGGACCATATTTTACAAAGGGTAGTAGGTGACCACATGATTTCCTTGATGGATGGGTACTCTGGTTATAACCAGAAAGCGGTATGTGAAGAAGACAAAGCAAAGACAACATTCACCACCCCTTGGGGGAAATTTATGTACTAAAAAACACTCTTTGGGCTAATAAACACAGGGGCCACCTTTTATAGGGCTATGTAAGTAGCTTTCATGGGGGATAAAGACAAATTTATGGTTATATATTTTGATGACATCACCATTTTCTCCAAATCCGATAATGAGCATTTACAACACCTTGAGTTGATCTATCGAAAATGTAGAAGGTATGGGATCTCTTTGAATCCTAAGAAATCCCGCTTTTCTATGCCAGAAGATAAACTCATAGGCCACATCATATCAGTAAGAGGTATAAATATAGATCCTAAGAGAGTGGAGGCCATTCAAAACATTAAAATTCCCAGATACAAGAAGTATATTCAGTCTTTTATAGGTAGAATAAATATTTTGAGGCACTTTGTGCCAAATGTTGTTGAAATCATAAGGCCTATCACCAACATGTTGAATAAATATGTTGTCATCCAGTGGTCATCGGAGGAAAAATCATCATTCCAAAGGATCAAACAAGATTTGATTGAAGCCCCTATATTAGCCAGCCCTGACTATGCCAAAGATTTCTTCATATTTTCTTTTTTCTCTGAGGAAACCATTGTTATTGTGCTAGTGCAAAAGAATGAAGAATGGAATGAACAAACCATATCCTTTTTCAGCAAATCCCTCTGAGATGTTGAGCTGAAGTATGATATGTTAGAAAAGAAGTCCTATGCATTGGTCAAAGCATTGAAATCCTTCAGGGTGTATGTGTTACAGTCTAGCATAACAACCTATGTTCCTAGCATCAATGTCAAAGAGATTATAGTCCAACCAGACAATGAAGGGAAAAGAGGGAAATGGATTTTCAAATTGTTGGAGTATGACCTGCACATAAATCCCACCAAGATGATCAAGGGACAAGGACTTTCCAATTTATTATCAGAATCAAATTGTAAGGTGTTGGAATTGCATCATACCTTCACCCAATCTGATGCACCCATGACACAGTCTAGACAAGACAACATGCAGGTATGTGAAAACTACTCTTCTTCACCTTGGTACCAAGATATTGTTTACTTTTTGTAGCACCTAGAATGCCCACCATATTTGAAGAAAACGAGGTCCATATCTCTCAAATTAAAATCCATAAAATTCTTCATTTTAAATCAAAACTTGTATTGGAGGGATCCTGTTGGCATCCTATTAAAGTGTCTTGATGAAAATGAAGCTAAGTAGGTCACAACAAATATGCATAGGGGAGTTTGTGGGGGACACAAGCATTGGAAAGATACAATCCTCAAAACCCTAACGACAAGGTACTACTGACCCACCCTTTTCTCTGATGTGTTCACTACAGTAAGGGCATGCAATGAATGTCAAAAGTTTTCATGCAAGCAAAACTTACTCTCACTGCCCCTGAAAATGATCACTACCAATATTTCATAGGTGAGATAAATCCACCCTCCTATGGGTAGCACAAGTGGATCCTCACTGCCACTGACTACTTTACCAAATGGATCAATATTGTGCCCACTAGGAATGATACTGACAAAGTGATTATGAACTTTTTGGAAACCAATATCTTTGTCAGGTTTAGTTTCCCTAGAAAGCTTGTAACAGACAATTCACAGGCAGTCAAGTCCAAAGCCATGATTGACTTATATGGAAGCCATAACATTTCCTTTACACATTCCATGCCCTATTATCCTTAGGGGAATGGACTAGCTGAGTCATCAAATAAGACTCTCATCAGGATCATCAAGAAATTGTTGACTGAAAACAAGAAATATTAGGACTCTAAACTTAAGTATGCCTTGTGGGTTGATAGGATCAACACCAACAGATCCTTGGGAACCTCACCATTTCAGCTAGTCTATGGGATAGATGTTGTCTTTCCCATTCAACTAAGTATACATGTTTCAAAATTCCTACATGAAGAAATGGAAGAGACAAATGACATACAGAGGCGAATATTTCAGATTATAGAAGTTAAAAAACAAGGGAGGCATTGAGTCATATCACTGAAGCATACCATAGCAAGATCAAATCCTCTTTTGATAAGAAAATAGAGAAGGATATATTTCGAGAAGGCGACATGGTCCTGAGGTGGGATGCCATAAGGGATGAAAAGTCTAAGCATGGTAAGTTCGATAACCTTTGGTTTGGTCCTTTTAAGGTGGTTGAGTTTCTGGAAAATAACACATTTTTCTTACACAATATGGATGATACTGAAATTTTTGGAGGCCCAGTAAATGGGCTCTTCTTGAAACACTATTTTTCTTGAAAGACTGAGGGAAGGTCCCTCTTGTGCCATAGTTTCTTTCCTTTTTTGTTTTCATATGAATAAGCTCATCATTTGAGCATTCCATTTTTAGTTATCTTGTGTTTGAATAAAGACTCCATAGCCCAACAAAGGCACTGGGGTGTAGTTGCAGTTTTGAGTTCAATAAGACGCATGGCTAAGAAATAGTAGCAGATATACATAGTTGATAGATAGAAATAGAGGTAAGAAAAGGAAGGTGGGAGCAAGTTATTTAATTCCAAGGCATTGATCTATTGTTCTTAAGCACCTTAGAGGGAAGTGTTATCCCTAGTTGGAGCCAATGTTTGGAACTAATTATGCACCTCTTCCCCTCCTGCCTCTTTTCCCTATGCCTTCATCAAAATTATTCCTCTTATGGTTGGTCAGCTCGGTTTCCCTCTTTAAATGACTTGGTTTCTATCGTTTTCTTTTTTTATTGAGTCTTTTCACATTTTTTTTATGCTTTTCTTGAAGGATAATTGCATGTTGTGATTTGGTTCGAAATACTTGTCATCATGTTTTCCATTGTTGAGCATGCAACAGGTCCACTAAATTCTTTTGTGTGTGTAGGAGACGTCTACAACCACCAGTTCATTTGTTTGCGCAACGAGATTCCATAGAATAGAACACGACAATTCGAAGCAGTTCATTTTGGTCTTAGATTTCAATCCAAACAGATAGATTACATTTCAATGGTGGAGATCCAACAGGCCATCAAATCAACAACTCTCGCACATTCAAGGTTCTTTAAATTGCGCAAGGTTTAATCGCAAGAGTCACACATAAGTCACTCCATGAATTCGGTGCTAAAATGTTCGAGATAATATTTTTTGAAAAATCCTGAATGTTGCATTGCTTAAGAGATTAGACACATGGGAGGTCTCCACACTTAGCACTCAAAACTCCTGAACGTCGAAACGTTAAAGCGACGTGGAATTCATCCAACACTGACACGTAGCATTCATCTAGCACTGACATGTGGCATTCATCAATGGAGACACGTGGCACTCATTTAAGACACCTTTGGTTACACCATCTGCTCATTTCTGAGTGACATGTCTCACGCTCCTCATGTGGACACGTCAGCGACCATGACATCAGGGACACGTCAAATCCAAATTGTCAAAGTGTCAAAGAGATAGAGACACATAGCGCTCATCTATGTTGACACATAGCATTCATCTATGGGGACATGTGGCATCTATCGATCATGACACGTGGCACTCATTTCGAGCATTTTCATCATGCCATTTTCCCCATTGCAGGTGACACATGTCACCCTTATTTTCATGACATGTCATCGATCATGATGTCACAGCCTCCACATCAGCTCCGAGAGATTATCCTCTAGGGGATTTCTATCAAGAGTAGGCGCAGTCTCCCGAAGTCCCGAACTCCTGAAGTATTTAATGGTGAATATTTCTTAATCCTAGATCAATTAGCACTAATCAAGAATTAATGACTCTGGGAGATTTTCACTTTGGGAGATTCGAACCCAGAGTGAACGCAAATTGTTGAAGTGCCAAAGCACCGAAGCACAGAAGATTCAGAGA
Organism: Picea sitchensis; assembly: GCA_010110895.2. Taxonomy (NCBI): domain Eukaryota; kingdom Viridiplantae; phylum Streptophyta; class Pinopsida; order Pinales; family Pinaceae; genus Picea; species Picea sitchensis. The sequence goes on from SNQJ01S0142354.1 coordinate 47,977, forward strand.
TACATGAAACTCTTCTATCATGACAAGTGGCATCCATAAGTTGAGACACATGGAATTCATCAGCGTAGACACGTGGCACTTATTTTAAGCATATTTGGGTCCATCATCTGTATGATTTCAAGTGACACGTGTCACCATTCTTTCCATGACACGTCAACGATATGACATCAAACCGCCACATCATATTCAGGAGATGGTCCTCTTAGAGAATTTCAAGCATAACAGTCAAAAATAAAAACCCCTCAACCTCGAAGAAATGGAGTCTAAAACTCCCAAACGCCAAATGATTAAAGGATAATCCCAAGTTAATTAAGATAAATGTGGTTATGACTCCGAGAGATTAGCACTCTGGGCAATTTCAACTCAAAGTGAGCACAATTCTCGAAACCACGGAAGTGTTGGAGCCTTGAACAACTGAAGTGTGGTCCTCACTGCCACGTCACTCCACAACAATGTCACTCTGGGAGATTCTCCAACTCATCATTCATACTCCCAAACGTGGAATTCCCAGAATGGTTTATCTCCATTAATGGCACATTTTAATGTTTAAAAAGGGGCACTAAACCAGGAATGGAGAGAAAACACTTCCAATACATTGAGTTATATCTAGTGGCCTCCAAAATCTCTCATGCATGCCCATGATCAATACAGAACTCGTTTATGTCACTCTTATTCATTTTCTGTCAGATCTAAGTTCCCTCCAACGCATGCATCAATCTAATTTTATTGCAAATAGCAGTTTTTAATTGTTTAGTTCAAAACTCTTTTAATTTCAGGCATAATAAGTGGTCTTTTATGTGTGATAAGAACCACTCTTTCTGATTACTTCAAGTGTGAAGTATACATTACTATACTCCAGCAGTTTCTAGTTAAGTTAATACATTTTTTTACAATTGGTAGTGTAGAGTTAAGTCTCAGTCCCAAATGGACGTGAGCCTCTGCAACTCTGTTAAATATGCAGTTTTTGTATGTTTTGAGGGTTCAGTTTTTTGGGAGAAAGAGATCAATACAACAACTGATTGGATCCATTTTGCGCATGGATTAGAGATCTCTACCTGGTGAAGATATTATTGATGACAGTGTGTTTGTGTCCAAATCCTTATGTGTTTCTTATCTTGAATACAGTTTTGATTTGTGCGAAGTATGTTTCTTTTCCTTCAACTACTGTATAACCTGTCTTTATTAATATGTAACTTGTGATAACAACTATCCTTTGATGAAGATTTGTTTTTGTTGCAACCTGTGGGAATGACTGTGTTTTTGGTACATGTTTAATGCTTGAAATGATATTTTAAGATTTAAACTTTTGGCAGCAGATTGTTCATTGAATGGTTTTTTTTATTTATTTTCTTTTACCTTTACTATCTCAATAGTTTGTCCTTAGTGTGCCACCAGCCAAGGAGTACCCTCTTCCATGTCATTTGGCCAACCAAGCTATGCTCATGTCTTGGTAAACCAACCCTTTAACTGACCCATAAATCAAAAAACCTATCATTCATAATTTGAGGTGGCCTAGCTCTACCCTTTAGCAGTCAGGTGCAGACTTTAGGACCAACACCAAGAAAAATGCACATTATCTGGTGATGATCCCAATGTTGCATGGTGATAATCCCAATGTGGCATCTGGACTCCACTCAACTGATCAAACTGAATTGTGAACTGAAGATATTATTCTCCTAGAGGAATATTCTCCCTAAAATATAGGAGACTGAATAATGAATAATAAACATAAGGAAAACCTTAGGAAAAATAAATCCTAGGTGTGTGTGAAGTATTTCCAACATCTAGTAGCAAACCCATCCCCAAGGAAGACCACTTACTATGAAACAATGTCAACCACCAAGGTGAAGCAGGGAAAAAGGCATAATGTCCAAGCATATATCATGAAATATAGAGAAATATAAGATATAACATACTCAAATGCCTTAAATATTGAAATGATGTTTACCATAATACTAACTTGTACCTCATGGAGCAAGGCCCACTGCCTTCTAGAAGGCAGTTGATGTGGTGGATGCCATCTGGAAATCTACGACCATCTGTGGTAGTGAGAAGGGTCTCCATCTATGAAAAAGGATATTGTTGGTCATTGTTATAAAAATAGGATCATGAAGAAATAAAATAAAATAAAAATGTGGAAATAAAACACATAAGATACACATTACAATAGAGACACAGATATATGTGGTTCACCCAGTGTGGGATACGTCCACCGGAAAAATCAACAGGTCCATCGATTTTATTATCCAACAAAGGGATACAACCTACAACACACTTGTTGTAACTTCCTCTTCTTTCTCTCATAGTATCCTCTCTCAGAATACAATAATCACACACATACACAACCACAATAAAATTCTCTCATAAAAGAGGGTTTCCTTCTAGGGAAAAAAA
>SNQJ01S0142354.1:50380-60713 GCA_010110895.2 Picea sitchensis
TACCTTTCTTTTGTGCAAGCCCCTTTACAACAAGTCTAGTCTTGTACCATTTTTTTCTCCATCTTCTTCCCTCAACCTATAAACCCATTTATTATGCAATTCTCTTTTTCTTGTAGGAAATTGAACCAAGTCCCAAGTTTGGTTATTTACCAAGGAATCCATTTCCTCTTTCATGCCTTGATCCCACTTCTTTTTAGTGTCTACATGCATTGCCTCTTCGTAACATTTTGGTTCACCAGAATCAGTCAACAATAAATAATACAATGAAGGAGAGTATCATTTAGGGGGGATACTTAACCTGGTAGATCTTCTAAAAACACTTGTAGGAGTTTGAGATACCTGCTGCTCCTATTTTTTTACATTTTTATTTTTTGGTACCTTTGGAATTTATTTTTCAGTGACCTCATCAAGCATTGTGTATTCTAGTTTTTCTTCTTCTTGTTTCCTTCCCTGTAGCTGATCTTTATACATGAACTTCTCATTGAATATGAAATCTCTACTCCTAGTGATTTTGCGATTTTCATAATCTCATAAGTGATAACCAAAATAATTAACACAGTGTCCAATAAAGGTACACTTCTTGGATTTTTCTTCAAGTTTTGTTCTATTTTCTTTATCAATATGGAAAAATGATTCATAACCAAAAGTCTTCAGAAATGAATAGTTTACCTTTTTACCTATCCATGCCTCCTATGGAATGCCCCCATCCAAAGAAATTGAAGGTCCTTTTCTTATCAAGTAAACAAAAATATCTACAACATTTTCCCAAAACTGTAAGGGAAACCCTTCATGCAATCTCATACTCCTTGCATGCTCCATGATTGTCTTGTTCATCCTTTCTGACACACCATTTTCTTGTGGTGTTCCTAGAACTATTTTCTCTCTACGAATCCCATGGTATAAAAAATAATCATCAAATCCCTTGTTGCAGTATTCACCTCCATTATCTTATATGACACACTTCAACCTTTTTCATGTCTCATTCTCAACCACAGATTTCCATTTCTTAAAAGTATCAAAAACATCATATTTTTTTCGAATGCAATAAACCCAAGTTTTTCTAATTGCATCATCAATAAAAGTAACATAATAATTAGAGCCACGAACATAAGATACATGAGTTGGTCTGCATACATCTGTATGCACAAGATCTAACCTTTCACTCTTCTTTTCCTTTCCAACTCTGAAAAATATGACTCTCTTTTGTTTTCCATAAACATAGTGCTCACAGAAATCCAAATCAATATGTTTAAGATTTGGAAACAAATTCTTTTTTTGAAGTATCTGCATCCCCTTCTCACTCATGTGTCCAATCCTATGATTCCAAATTGTTGTATCCACTCCTGTAGAAGATAAATATATAGAAGAATAAATATTATTATTACATAAATACAATGTACTTGCATTCTCTCCTTTTGTTATCACCAGTGATCCTTTGGTGACCTTCCATGCCTTATCTATAAATATAGATATACAACCTTCACTTGCCAACTGCCCTGTTGAAATCATACTTTTCCTTAGATTTGGTACATGTATTACCTTTTTCAATAACCATTGGCTTCCATTATTTTTCTTTACTTGTACCTTACCCATTCCAATGATTTGTTTTGGTGCACCATCACCCAAATGAACCTATCCAAATTCACCTTGAACATAATATAGAAAATGTTTCCTATGGGGTGTGGCATGAAATGAAGCCCCTGAATGTACTACCCAAGACTCAGAGATATTATCTATAGAAATAATCAAATCATCTTGTAACACATCACCTAATACATTTGATTCTTGATTTTGCTCTTGTTGTCCATCTCTTTGTTTCTTTGGAGCTCTGCAGTCTTTCTTCAGATGTCCTTTCTTCCCACAATTCCAACACTCTATATTTCCTAGTATGGATTTGGATATTCCCTTCCTAGAATTCCCATGGTTCCATGAGCCTTTTCCTCTAACCTTTTGTCTTCCCCTATTCTCCATAGTGAATGAATTATCGAATGACTCACCTATGCTTTTCCATCACATTTCCTCGCTAAGGATAACACCAACAACATCATAAAGTTTTAGAGTGTTTAAACTAGAGACAAAGTTACTTGCAACAATGACCAAGCCATTCCATCTTTTTGGCAATGATCACGAGATTAGAAGATCCTTGAACTCATCATCAAAGTCCACTTTTACATAACTTAGTGTATTAGTAACCATATTAAACTCATTTAAATGATCTGCAACAGACCCACCTTCTAACATATTCATATTAAATAATCTCTTCATTAGAAATACCTTATTGGACACCGAGGGTTTTTCATATAGTTTATCCAATGCATACATCAACTCCTTCGTTGTCTTTTCTTTTGAAATATTGAAAGCCACTGACACTACCAGGCTTAGTCGTATCGTTCCTAGTGCCTTTTTATCAAGAACCTCCCATTCTTCATCCTTCATGGTCATCGTCTTATTTTCTATTCCACCCAATGGTAGGAATAGATAATTTTGATACAAATAATATTCCATATGCATCTTCTAGAACTGGTAGTTTTGGTCGTTGAATTTATTGACCCTGAACTTTCCATCTTCTGCCATTGCTCCCACTCAAACCAAGAACCCTCTTTTCTTGTGAGTTACCTTTCGCTCTAATACCATTTGTTATAAAAAAAGGATCGCAAAGAAATAAAATAAAATAAATGTGGAAATAAAACAAAAAATATACATAATATAATAGAGACACAGATATGCGTGGTTCACCCAGTGTGGGCTACGTCCACTAGAGAAATTTCCAGGTCCTTCCTTTTTATTGTCCAACAAAATGAAGGGATGCAAACCATAGCACACCCATTGTAACAATAATCACACGCATACACAACTGCAATACAATTCCCTCATAAAAGAGGGTTGTCTTCTAGGGAAAAAACCCTAAAATAACTTATACTATCAGAGTTGTGACCTTATAATGAATGGTCCATATTGACTACTAAATTACAATATTTTACAAAGCATTTTCCCCAAAATTTCGCTTTGGAGGCGCTGCCCCGAATCCCCCACCAAGGTGGGGCTACAAAAATTTTCATTGCCTCCCCCCTGGACCCCCCTAGTGAAATGTGTGGGAGATAAATCCCCCCCATTAGGGAATGGGGTCCAAGCATGGTTAAAACAAACATATGAATTAGGAAGATAATCAGGCTCCACAACCAAGAGTCGTGTAGTCTCTCGGCAATCCATATCTGCAGCCCAAGGGCCTTGAGACATCATCTCCTTAGTTATCCACAAAATGGGGATAACATGTGGCTCCTACTTGGGGACATGTTCTCATCATAGAGTGCATGAGAACCACAACATGTCCGGGTAGAAATGTGCCTTCCAAAAACTCAGACAAAAGGGATTAGAGCATCTAGGGTGGTGTTATCTCCCTTCACACACACACACACACACACACACACACACACACACATATATATCCAAAAATGAAAGCTATTCTAGAAAAGAAAAATTTTGAAATTTTTTCAAAAAATTCTAAGCTAATCATGAAATCAATATGAAAGTAGAGAAAAATGAATATGAAATGCATATAAACTAGTATGAGCAATCAATATGAAAATGTAGGGGAAAGAAATATGACTTACCTACTTACCTAGGGTATGGGCCTTGAAGAAGTCATGTGACCTAGATGTAAGGTCGGAGAAGAGATCCATCCACTGGTAATAGCATCTTCCTCCCGTCTAATGCTGTCAAGTAGTACCTTTCTTTATCAGACTTCTTCTTGATGATGTAAGGGCCAAGCCATGAGTTGTTATCTTTCTAATCATATCTGGGCTTGCCCTTAATTTTTTCACAAATGAGTGCAAGACTTCCTTCATTGAAATCAATGAAAGGTGTATTTTCAACATATGGAGGCTCTGTGAAGACCTCTCTTTGATGATCTCTTCATGTTTCTCATCTTATTTATTCAAAATTTGGATAGACCCTGGTTCCTTCCCATGGTATTTTTCAAGTTTCTCTTTTTATTGATCTTTCTATGGAAGAAGTGTGTCTATGGAGTCCTCCTGGATAAAGGGTATCTCAAATGTATCATACTCAATTCTTTGTGGAGGTACATCATAATCACATTCACTGGCATAATTAGGACCATCAGGATTCATCACATTTCTATCAGCCTTTTCTTAATTGTATAGTATCTGGAAAGTTCCATCTCCCAAGGGAATGTTTGCATGGGTGAGATCCATGCTAAGGAAACCCCCAAGAGAAGTAGACCAGAAACTAGATAAGATCATCCCCCAAGCATATGGAACATTGATCACTAATATATCCATGAGAATTCTCATATGTGGAAAATCAATCACGAAGACCTCAATGTCCTCACATACCCTGAGAACCTTGACCTTTTTGGAATCAATACCACACACGCTTCCATAAGATCGGGTTGTCTTCAAACCAATTTATTTCATCACCCTCAATGATATGACATTCGTTGAGGTCCCAGAGTCAAGCATGCAGTTGTTCAAATGGAGGCCATTCATGCCTAACGAAAGGTAGAAAGGAGTATTCATGTCCCTTGGTTGATCGAGATACAAAGTGTTCAAGATGATGGGAGGGTATTCCTTCTTGGTTGGCACCTGTAAGACTTTTAAAACTTCCCTTTTTACAAAAGGGATATTACACACCTTTGTCACTAAGACCATATTCAATTTTCCAAACTTGCTTGCAACATCTATACTTAACTGGATATCATTTGTAGGAGTTGTCTTAGGAAGCAACTCACATTTATTTATGTTCTAAGAATTTTTCAACCATTGTTGTGATGAGATAGTTCATTCGGATTCATCGCATTGGTTTTTTCATTTTCGACGTTTCAGACCAAACTAGTGTGGTCCATCATCAGAAAAAGTATTATGAGATATGAAGGAAAAATGATATAAAAAGTGTAAATAAATACCTGAAAAGTTATTATGAAGAGCCGACTTATTAAAAGTGAGATCAATATTTTTTTATAAAACCTAAAAATATTATTTATTCAGAGCCAACTTATTAGAGAAGCCATCGAAATTGAAAAACAACCTAACAATCTAAATAGAGATGATGGATGGAAAATTAATCAAAATTGGATCCCAACACTAACCACAGTGAATCGTTCTAGAAAATCAATTAATAATTAATATTTTTTAGGTTTTTATATTTCTTGATTTCATTTTAATAAGTCGACTTTGAATAAATAATATTTTTAGGTTTTATATAAATTTATTAATTTCACTTTTAATAAGTCAACTCTTCATAATAAATTTTGAGGTATTTATTTACACTCATTATATCATTTTTCCTTCATATCTCATAATACTTTTCCTGATGATGGACCACACTGGTTTGGTCCGAAACGTTGAAAATGAAAAAACCAATGCGATGAATCTGAAAGAACTATCTCATCAACAACTCACATACCGGACATGGAGGTGGTGGAGCCACCTTGTCTGTTGATAGAAGAGGAGTATCAGGCTGTGATGGAGGGGATGAAGATTTATTTATTCTAGTGTAGGTCATATATTCCCTCCTTAATTCCTTCTTTTGATCATATGTCAATTTATTCAAGGTCGGGAGTCTCCCCTCTCTTTCTCCTCTTCTTATGGCTTCATTGATCTGCTCTTGGATAACTTGTTCCTCTTCGAAAATTGAAATCATATCAATGAAGTTCATATCATCAGGAGAATCTTCATCTCATCGGGGGAATTCATCTTTCCTGTGGGGATATTGGTACGGGAGGCACCAAGCTTCTACATCAACTATCCCAACTAATTTCAAAGTATCTGGGGCCTTTGCCTCATGTTAAGGTCTTGGTTTCCAACCAGTGGAATCTCTCTGTTTTATGGAAAGCTGAGGTCTAGGAGCATATTTATTTCATTACACTGTAGTCATACAACTCATAAGTTTATTATGCACTTGAATAAACTGATTATTCATCTGATCTATATTTTGAGTTAAGAGAGCAATCAGATCAAGAGCATTGTTGTTGGAAACCTTAGTCTTTACTTCTTCTCTGACACGAGGGTAGTGAAAAGGTTACACCCTTGAATCAAGGATATTTTCTTCAGTATTGACATTGTACTCTTTGGATAGTTCCAATGATGTGGGTTTTTGTCTTTGAGAATGAATCAAAACTTCCCTTCAAAAGCATTCATGTAAATAAGACAATTTGATGTTGTTGTAGGACAGAAATATGTTGGAATTTGATTGTACAACTTGTCAAACTTGGTGTTGAATTCATTTACCATATCATTCTCATTTTTTTAATCTAATTAAATTGGGCCCCAAGTGTCCCACCATGTGCATTTCTTGAACATCTATTCTTGAAAGAGTTGGAAAAAGTTTCATAAGATGTGAAATGATTGTCAGGGAGTCCTCTAAACAAATCCATAGATTCTTCGATCAAATATGAGGCAAAAATATTAATTCCCACATCTTCATGCTCAATACCTGCATTGTCCATGTCTTGTTCCATGACATAAAGGTGATCTTCAACGGTTATCACATTATTTCCAGGTAACTTTGGAAACTTTTTGACTTCCTTTGGCATTGTAGTAGGGTATCCTTGGATATTGGCCATGTTAAGAGGTTTGTAGAGGTATTTTTCCCAAGGGTGAGCCATTGGAGAATGAGGAAGGCTATTATGGAAAATGGTTTTAACAACAGGAGACTTGAGAGGAGGCCTTTTTTGGTAAACCTTAGAAGGATTGAACCTCCTAGGGGGAAAAGGTTTGGGAAAGGAAGATTTCTGGGAAGGTAGAGTTGCCAGATGAGCTTCAAGTTGAGCTCATCAAGAAAGGTAGAAAGGGAAATTTCCTTGGGTGGAGTCGCCAGGAAACCTAATGGAAAGGCTTTGGGATAGCTTTCCAAAGTGTCATTTAGGGTTTCGAAAAGGATTCAAAATCCTCCCCGGCAATGGCACCAAAATGTTAAGTTGTAGGTTGGGAAAATACCAACCCAACCACCAAAAGGAGACAACTAGGAGGGAACCTACCCACTGTCACCTTAGGTAGGTGTCCCTGTCACTTTAGAGTTGAGGTAGTCACCTCAAGGGGGAAATCTCGATGACCCTAGGGGGATTGAGATGGAAAGTGATAAGTATTAAGTGGAAGTCCCTAGAGTTCAATTCTATATGATAGGAATATCTTGTAAAGGAGTCTTGGGAAGCTTTAAATATTTCCAAAAGAGTTGAGTAACCTACCAAGTATGAATACCTTCTCGAGACACAAAGAAATCCAAGCATATGATGTAATATGTTAGTTGGACAAGAAAGTTAGGATTGCTGTAACTAATTGGAGAAAATAAAATGGTATATATCATCTCAATAAGCATAACAAAGTATTAAATTTAAGTGCTAAGTATATGATAAATAAACAATAGATAAATATAGTGAAAGCTAGCCCAACTCACTAATGATCAAGCAATAACTTTAGCACAAAAAGCAAGGATGAAAAAAAAATATTTATGTAGTGATATTATAAGCCTTATGAATATAGAAAACCAAGCATAAAAACATAAAAATCAGCCAAGAGAAACCATCTCTAACTAGAGAATTAGGGTAAAGTTAGGGCTAAATCATAGTGTTAGTTTAAGATTTATTAAGCATTAGAGAGTTAATTTTATGCATTCCTAATGGTTTTAGGTTAGTTTTGTAATAGAATAAATAAGTTATGGTTGAAAGCGGATGCCTCAATGGGGCAATGGAGCCAAATGCTCAAGGAACACTTTCCCAAAGAGGCAACTTTAAAACTTGAAAAAATCATGTTTACCAAGGCAACAATTTATTTCTCCAATGCAACAAGTAAATGACTAGTGCCTTAAAAATTGGGTTAATGGAGTCAAGAAAATAAAGAGCTAGAGGCATTATCTCCTTGGGGGTGTAAATCCTCTTACTCCCCAAGGCAAGTATCTCTACCTAGGATTTGAGCTAAGAGGGTGTATGCCCTTATACTTCTCTTATCAAACCCTAGTTAAACCAATAACATGTAAGAATAAAATGGTGGAGACTATGGTGGGGGTGTATGACCTTATACTTCCCACCAAGCTATATAAAAATAACCTTGACCTGAATAATAATGATATCACAATGCAAGAAAGCTTACCAATTCAAGGAAAAAGCTAAGACAAACCACCATAAAAGCTACAGAAATCCTTCCAAGGCTAGAGAATGACTTCCATCAACCAATAATCCAAGAAATAGCCATAAAATAGAGCACAAGAGAGAGATATAGACAAGAGAGTGAAAATTCCAGTCCAAGTACCTCTCAGAAGAGGGACAATTATGATAAAATGAGATCTTATGATCTCTTATTTATAAAACAATGTCACCAAGTTGCCTTGTCCACATATTTATGGGTAAACCACAAGACTAGGGGTCAGAAACCCTAATATTTCCACCTTAACAAATCAATTCATTTAAAATTCACTTTTTCACATAAGAAAATCCTAATTTAGAATGATTCCACCCCTTTAGGGGACGTTTTGGCATTTGGAGCAAGTCATTGGTGTAGGCGTAGGTTGGCTAGCATTGCCAAAGCCACATGTCAGGTATCCAAGTTGCTTACTTCATGGTCAAAGCTCATTTCTCCTCAAATTTTCCAAGTGCCAATGCATCAACCACACCACCAAGTCCTAATCCCCTTAGGTGATGTCATGCCTCTAGATATGACATTTTGCCACTCCTAGGAAAAAATTTTGGCATGTGGGGGTAGGCTATGTCGTCCAAGTCATTTTTATGGCCTTCCAAGTTTGATATTTCTCATCCGGCATGCGGGCCCTTGGCATCCAAATCTAGGCTTTTTCTTCCAAAATTGTCCACCAACTAGTTCCTGCAAAGACAAATAATCATGCCCTCCAAGGATCTCAATTCATAACATCATGATAAGTGAATCCAATCAATAAATGAGCCACCTAACCATGTGCATAAAAAATCACTATATCAAACAATTAATTTCTCAAAAACATTATGCAACTTGTCAAGCTTGAATACAGGAGGGTTGACAAGGTGTCCTATTGGGTATATCTTTCCCTAGGTCAAGGAGAGTTTCCAATAGATCCCTCTCTAAGCCATGTAAATTGGGTGAGGTGGTTGGGGTCAAGACTCAATGGGCATAGGGCTCATGACATACAAGAGGTTGTAGTGTCTCATTCATGGGTTCCTATATAGAGGGTGTGTGGTACCTTCGTTTGCAATGCACTTTTTCAGGGCCCATTATTTTCCATACTTTGATTCTTTCATAATTTTAAGGAAAGGCTGAATGCCACTACCCTAGCGTGGTGTCTAGATAATGGAAATGTCACCCACAAACACCTAGTGGAAATGATAATGTTGGCTCATGATGAGACCCCCTTTCTCTCAGCCATGCAACTGAGAGCCATTACCCTGGCTTGGTGACTAGATGATGGTAATGTCATACTAATAGATATCCATGGAAATGATATACCATCTCGTGATGAGACATCCTATCCCTCAACTAAAATTTTAAGTATTTTTAATCATATTTTATTGTTGGTCCCCCTTTACTCAAAGATAAGTGTTTCATTTATTTATTAGGTGATCCCTGGTTTAAGCATCTAGAAGTTCAATACATAGGATTTTATCTTTTACCCAAAATCAATCCCTCTCAGCCTTCATCCCCTTATTCCCATATAATGAGGGACAACCCCTTCTAGGGTCGATACACCCTAAAATACCAAGAGATACGAAAATGGGGGGAGACATTGATGGAAAGTGGTAAGTATGGTTAGGAATAGTATGATGGTTCTTCAATGAAATTCCTAGCAGGAAACCCATCCCCAAGTAAGATAACTTACTAGGGAACAATCTCAACCACAAGGGTGAAGTAGGGAAAAAGGAATAATGTCCAAGCATATATCATGAAATCTAGAGAAATCTAAGATACAACATACTCAAATGGCTTAAATATTGAAATGATGCTTACCATAATACTGACTTGTACCTCATGGAGTAAGGCCCACTGCCTTCCTGAAGCCAACTTATGTGGTGGATTCCATCTAAAAATATGCAACCATATGTGGTGGTGAGAAGGGTCTCCATCTGTGAAAAATGATAATGTTGGTCATGTAGTCTCTCGGCACTCCATATCTACAACCTAAGGGCCTCGAGTCATAATTTTCTTACTTATCCACAAAATGGGGATAACATGATGAACATAACCCTTTTTTTCATAATGTGATGAACATAAATGGTCTTCATAATGTGACAAAGATATCCTCATGTTGCAATGCGAGGCACATATCCTATTACTTTATTAATGTATTATTAATGTATTACGTTATCACTGTATTAATACTTTATTAATGTTTTAATGTA
>SNQJ01S0142355.1:4927-24678 GCA_010110895.2 Picea sitchensis
ACAAGCTTTGACCCCAAGTTTATCTCACACTTGTTCTTGAATGATAACAAAGAATAAAACAAGTTGGGCGGCTTAAAAAGGCTTGTTGGGAGAACATAGTGGCTGAGAAAGTCATTTGTTGAACTCGATATGGCTAGCTACACTGATTGCACAGTCCACTCACTCGTTAAAAGATAAAGGATATGTAAGTTACTATAGTTCATCCCAAACATGGTCAGGATATATATAAGTCATCCCAAAGTTTGTAAGGTAAAAAATATAAAAAATAAACTACAAAAAAGTAAAATTAATCTTCAAATAAAACATGGTCAGGTTATATATAAGTCATCCCAAAGTTTGTAAGGTAAAAAAAAGTAAAATTAATCTTCAAATATGAAGGGACAAATTAAAAAGTAACCTACACAGTATATGACATTAATTCAGAAGTATATGACATTAATTCAGCTACAATCATTTAGATAGTTGCCAACGTAGCCATCTACAATCATCTATAAAGTTATAATCTAATATATGGCATTTATAAGTTAAGATATACAATCTATGACATTAATACAGCTCACAACTAAAATCACTTGTATAGCTCACAACTACAACCATTTGCACAACTGCCAACATAATCATCTATGACTTGCACTTCCAGGTTCACTTAATAAAATTTGGGCTCACCACTACAATCACTTACAAAACTGCCAACATAATAACCTACGACTTCCAGGTTCATTTAATAAAACTTGGCCCTTTTCCTCTAAAAGTCACACGAAGTAGATTTACCAAGAACAGTCCTCAGTCCTACATAAAGTCTATTTTCCTCCACAACAACATGAACTATGGGTTTTCTTCCTCACAATGGTTTATAGGAGAGCAAGACCAACTCCTTCCCATAAGCCAAGCTGGGATGAAAACCCTCACGCCTAGCGCCGAAATCTCAATGGAGACCAAGAAAATCGTGAAAGAATGCATTTCTGAATCCATAAGCGTCCAACAAGTGTTTCAACAACGAGCCCAAAGAGCATCAATGGATACAAACACCCTATAGGCCATGACCAATCTCCAAATCGAAGTCTACGCTAAATCCCTAAAGATTTATATCGACAAGTATAAAGAGGTGGAGGGCGAGAAACTGTCCATCATCGTAGATCAACTTGGTAACGGGGATAAAAAACATAAAATTTTTCTTTCTAGTTTGAATGCTATGTCAATCTTCATGCTCTTAGCATGTTAACTTCATTTTATTTGAAGCCCGATGTCTAAAGTACATATTACTATAAAAATATAGTAAATAGATTACTCACGCAACAGGTATTAGTAAAAAAATATTCACGCAGGATTGCTGGACCATGAAATGATAATAAACAATATTCACACATGTGTTAGGTTTTGACAATTTATAACCTAGTTTAAGTTTGACGTGATATTAATACCTATATCTATGAATATATACACGACGCTTCCAGATTAATGAAGTTTTCTCCCATTTTAAGAAACCAACAAAAAAGGAATTAATGAATTTGTACAAGGAGTATGACAAGGAATTAATGAATTTGTACAAGGAGTATGACACATATATCAGAGTATTTGTACCTACAAAGAGAATAACAGAGTGTATACCTACCTCGGACCTGATTCAGGCGAAGAATGAGGCGGAGGCCTATACGAAGTTACGAACCACCATTTACGCGTACGCCAGCTTCCGCCCAAAGTAAATAAGAGAAAGACTGGCCGTAACCTTCGTCCTTTCCCTTCTCCGGCACGGCATGTCATCTCATCTCCACAATTGACCCAAACAAACCTGTAGAGACATCGTTCTCCTCGGTTGAAACAAAAACAGAATAACCCTCGTCTCGTCTTCTTCCTCGATTGCGAACCTCCATTTAACCTGCTGCGTCAGATGCGAACCTCCATTTAACCTGCTGCGTCAGATGTTAGTTCATTTCAAATTAAAGCAAAACCGATCAGCAATAACAGCCAAATAAATTAGAAGCAAACTAGGTTTACCTGGATTGACTATCTATCTATTGCAATGTTAATGCTTAAAACCCTTGCGCTTGCCCACTGAAATAACTAATAAAAACAAAAATATCTGCTCCTCCACTTCCGGTGGTTAGCTTCATACAAATCTAAAAAACACTAAATAGTCATAAATCTTCTGCTCCTCTGCTCTACATTCTGAAAAAAAATAAAATCCCGTAAATAGAGCTGTACAAAACACGGAAAAATGAAAAGAAAGAAGGATCAATAATAGCATCCAAAACAGGGCTATCAAAACAACATGCATGGCTGTGCAGCGGACAAAAAGAAAACAAGCCGAGGACAATTACAAACATGGATAAAAAGTAAAGCAAGAGCCAAAGAAACAATTCAAGAAACCCAAAGGACAGGGAAAGAGATGTAAAAGGGTGAAAGTGAAAATGTCTTATATCCTCTGTTTTTCAAACGGTCACAAGCGATCTTAATGGCTTTTTCTTTCGCAGACATTCCAGCGCGGGGCGGCGCGGGGCTGGGCAGGGCAGGGCAATCCATCCACTTCCATGCAAAATTTGAATTCACAATGAAAATATCCCTGGTTTTGTAAATATTCATCTGGCTTTTGCGTCCCGTCTATCTGATTTTTCTTTATTAAAATATCTTTAGTGTTATAGGTTAGAAAAGCAAAAAATCATAATATTTCGTGGATAGCTGTGGTCTGGTGGAGGAATATTTCGTGGATAGTTGTGTTCTGGTGGAGGAATATTTCACCGGCGAGAGGAGGAGTGGGCACTCCATCTACTTCCTTACAATATTTAAATGATAAATCATGCATGTATCTTTGATGCGTCATTTTCTCCGATCAATTGCAAAATCTCATTAATTGATTTTAATTTTTTTAATCCGATGATGATTTCCACTGTTAGTATTTTTTTGTTGAGTGTTTTTTTTTAAATCTTCTATCGAAAATCTAAAATGCACGTTTTTTTAAATGATACAAATTTATAAAAGTAATTTTATTTTGATATATACTATAATCTCAACATCATAGAGGTTGTATCAAATTGTATTATCTTATGTTTACATACATATTCAATGATAGTTGTATGGGTATTTTGTATCTTTATAATGATTTTTTTAATTATAGGCTAAGAGGGGCATGTGTGATTATGTGTCTAAATTCAATATGGAATTGACACATGTCACTCTTAAATAATAATAAAAAATCAAATGCTATCAAAAATGGTATATGTGGGCTCTAATCAATGTTTAGATAAAGAGGGTTTGCACTAAATTTGATTCCTTTACGGGGGCTTACATTGCAACCACACTTAAGATGGGTTTATGTTGGTATTTGATATCAAAACAATAATATTAAGTTGTATAGATTTTAGTGTATACATTAGGGAAGACATTGATATGAAATATATTAGAAGAAAAGTTAATGACTTAATTTAACAAAGCTAAATTTATTTAGAAGAAAAAATTTATAACATAGGTTAGAGGGATTTTTCAATTAATTTTCAAAGAGAGAAAGAGAATATTATTAAATATTGGGTGGGAGAATAGCACTTCATCCTACAACCACAGCAGGCTAGATCCAATTAACACTTCCATTTCAAAGTTAAATTTATGTATGTAAAATTTCAATTTGAAAAATATATAATAATATAAAATAGCAATGTAACATAAAGATATGTTTTTGTTTTTTGTAAACTATCGACATTTAGTATTATCTTAAAAGAGTATTGTACAAAAACCTTGTTGTTGGTCTACCACTTGGGAAATAAACCAACAACAATGTAATTAATTTTGTCTAGCTTAAGGACTTTGAAAATCATTGTTTCTTAAGACTATACAACAGAGAGTAACAAAAGTTATAGACGTTCAATAAAAGTATGATATGAGTTTGTCTAGCACACTAATAATTGAAAGGAGGTGGGGCTATAGCTCCCATGCCTCTGAGATTGACAAAAAGATAAGCTAAACTGAAAAAAACATGTGAAAATTAAGATAAAGGACGATGGTCATCCACTGCAGAAACCTGGGGTTGAGGAAAATCTTGCTTGTTCAAGTCCATTCCAGCTATCTTCTAGGCCATCAAATTGATCTAATGGGTAGAGTTCTAGTAGAAAGACACAAAGCCCACTAAGAAATTCTCCTCCTTGTGTCTTTCTACTAGAACTCTACCCATTAGCATTTTGATATGTCAGTAGAGATCAATGGTCTTAAAATATTGGGACTCTCTAGCCCATGTGGAGCTAGGGTCAAGGACCTAGGAATTAGTGTTGTTCATGACTCATTGGAGATGAAGTGTCTGAGGACCCTAAAATCAACTTCATCCAGGCCAATTTCCACTTGTATTTCAAGCAGGGTGTGGGTGTGGTAAGTGATTGTTGTGTCCTCCACTGCAAAGATGAGATGGGAGCCTAAAGGCCTACGATGGCTTCCCCTAGGCTGACGATGGGAGCTACCTTGACCATGGTAAGAGGAAAGGGAGGGGTTGGTAGAGAGAGACAAAACCAAGGTGAGGGTCGAGGAGTCTGAAGGAACATTAAGCACATCAAAGAACAAAGGGGACAAAGCAGAGTGGTAAGGAAAATGAGAAATCCATAGAGGAGCGAGGTGAAATAAATGATCCTGGCACACAGTGATTGTACTAAACTGGAGAGAATTCATAATCATGGTCATAGAATCCATAACTACAATTGAATGAAGCTAGAGCATGAGAAGCGAGGGAAGGACAAAAGAGGATATCGAGTTGCACAGGAAGGACGACGTCAAGCCAGAGCTTGAAGTGGAATGATGGTACATGGGAGAATGGAAAGGGGGGGCATGTAGGTGGTAATTAATAGTTTTCATGGGTGAAAGGTGGCGACGCTCCTCGAGGAGCGGTCCCACTCTTATATCTCGTCCCTATCACTTGATCTGGGTGGGAAAGATCAGATTGCATAAGAGTGAGGCAATCAATATGTAGAAGTGATTGGGGGGTGTGGTTCCATTTTGAGTCTAGAGGATGATGTCTCCTGAGGATTCCCTCATTGGAAAGGATTGTTTGCAAGTTTGTTGGAAAAAATGTTTAACGTGGGAGGGGATGATCAATTTAATCTTGGGGATGAAATTTATAGGTTGCTCGCCGGACACTAGCTTGAGATTTTGATAAGGGGTGGATCCACATTAGGCTTTAGAGCATATGAATAATGAGTTAGGAGTCCCCTTGATAGAAAATGGAATTATGTGTAATCATTCTAGAATTACAGCGGTGAGGCGATTCAGTTAACCCCGATTTATGCATATTGGAAGGTATGCTGCTCATATCAATTATCAAAGCATTACCTTTCCTCATAAAATTGGTTGAAGGAATACGGAATTGAAATCTACATGAAGGGAATGCATGGGGATGTGCCCTTGGGAAGAATATCAAAGAACCATTCCCAAGTAAAATAACATATCCAAGGAAATCCTCGATTTAATACACTCCGGATGTTTGTGGTCCAATGCCAATCAGATCTCTAGGAGGATCTCTCTACTATGTAATCTTCGCCCAGATGGACTATTCAAGAAAGACATGTTTGTACCTACTGAAATCAAAAGAATTACTTGTTTAGATGTGTTTACTTGTTGAATGGCCTCTTGATTTTATTGCCAAGGGTTTCTTGATGTGTTTATATGAATGTTTGCGACAAATAAACAAAGAAGAGACAACCACTGGAACATGCAACCATATGCAATATGATAGACAAACCAAAACATCCCAAATATGATTTTATTCATGAAATGAGAAACCTACTACAATGAGATGTCGATCTAGAATGCACAACATATGGCTAAAGAGATGGAAGCCGATAGAGATGCTACAAAATTCTCCAGTAAGAAGGCTCCAACAAGCCTCCAAGGGTTGGATATACAATGAATCACGAATCCTGATAGATGTGGGCCGTAAGAATGCTAAACCCCAAGATGGAAGGTGCCACGCCTTGCTAGAATGCTGAAGCCCCTCAACAATTTGGCCTGACTGCCAAAAGTGTCCAAGAAATCACCCAGAAATATACCAAGTGATAGATCGAGGGCAACTATAAGGACAACCAGTGTCCCACATCTCAAATCACTCTCAAACAAGCGTAGATGAAACTCCTCCAGCAGATGAGTGCGCCCCGGATGGTTGAAACCCTAATAATTTGGCCGGATGAATGGGGCCTCCAAACCTCTTGAGACTCTCCAAAATGATAGATCGGGGCTTGGTTACTTCCCTGGTGAAGTCCCAAGTGAATTGGTGAAGATCTAAGCTAGCAAATGATTGAAACCAATTTATGAAGTTTGCTCCTCTCTTCCAATTCATCCCATGCATCTAATAATTCAAATAGCACCTGAAACTCATGAATGGACTAGATCGTGTCCAAAGAGGCCACCAATGAAAACCAAATTGATGAGAATGTAAGAATCCACCTTAATCTCCTACAATGAATCTCTCTCCAAAGGGATGGTGCTGGAAGCCAATGGTGTACCTTCTCTTCTATTCTTGTGGTACATTGTGAGACCCTCACACACTTGGATGTAGATCGAGCTAGAATCGTGTGGGAGAGTATTGCATCTCGAGACCAAACTTGGAACAAGATAGGTGGAATGTTCACCAGATGGAATCCCTCTAGGGTTTGTTAAAGTCAAAGGCTCCCTCAAAACCCCAAGAGATGGGCCCTCTGGCTAGAAGCCAAAATCCAAAGAGATAAACATACATGAATGAATGAGTAGAGGCCCTTGCCTTTCCTTTATGCTTTTTGGCTTACCTTGTGTCCCTCAAAGTGACTTTCATTTTATTAATATTTAATTAATTAATTAATCCCTTTAATTAATTAACACACCTCTAAAAGCTCCTTATCTCTCCTTGTGGCCTTCCACAGCCTTTGAAAGAGTCACTTCTCACCATCCCATCATGTAGTGTTGCTTCTCCGGATTCCAATGAGCTATTACATTGAGGTTCCTCCAAGTAATGTACCCAAAATGACCTCTTCAAAGAATTCAATTAACCTGGCCAAAATAATCCAAGGAAATCCATGAGAAATGGAGTGAGATGCAATGAGAACCAAAGCCAACACAATGGGAATGGATCCTTAATGATGAAATGATGAGGAGTGCAGAGGTCTATAATGCCTCTCAATAACCCTTGTACTGGCTATAACATCCATCTAGCTACTCAGGTCATCATAAACCCTGCATTGTGATGATGTCCCAAAGTGGGGACACTCCAGTCCTCCCTGCTAGAAAGTACTTTCCTCAAGCAATAATCAAATCCACTCAAATAAAATATATAGGGATCCATGTCCACCTATGGGATACACAGTGGAACCCATCAGGGATGAACACTCATAAGCACACTTGGGTTCCATGTCAGAGTCATGAACTTACTAGCCCACAGAATTATAACCACAAATATACCAACTCAGGAGTCCTCACGCATATAGAGTATGGCCTCATCTTGGAATGAATCCATCCTCCAAGTCTCTAGCAAGATCCATACGGCCTCCAACAAATGCTCATGCTGATGCCCGAATGAGATGCTGCAAGACCTCCGTGAGACACAGAGTGATAAGCTCCCTCTCACCAACACTTTGAAGCTCAATGGAAAGTTAGAATAACTTTCCCACACCCAATGGTCCACTCTAGCTTGTTAGTCCAATGAAATGCTCAATCCACACCCAATCCATGGGTCCCATGCTACTGTCGAGATCACCACAGCCCTGCACTACTCGACCATGGCCATCTGCCTTGTACATTACGAATCCCTCCTCTCACAGGTCCCTCGGCTAGAAATACAATGTGACCATTGGACCCTATTGTCCGAGAAGCTGTGCTCCGATACTTGACACCTCTGTAGAAAATTACGTCAAACATCTCCATGCCACCCTATCCTTGATGATCAAGAGGTAGAAAGGTCTTGCCCCATGGGACAAGTACACAGGCCCACTCAAACCAACCACCGAGGTGGGTGGTAATCTTTGGCACCACACAGATTAGATGCACCAGTGGTGGGAGCATCCACGCTAACCAAGTGAACTCCACGGATCCCTTGACTTGGAGTTTTATCACTTCGGTCCTACTTCGTCACGTGTCCGGGGTACGATCGTTGTTTTGGAAGCCCTCTGCGCTCATCTATCGTCACCTGGTCTATGATCCTCACCAGAGTCATGTATTTTGCCTATCATGGTCCACCTCTATCCTGTTGTATGTAGTAAAATTACTCATGTCATGTAGTCTCGATCTACTCATTCTCCATGCACTTAGCGTGGCCTATCCCTCCTCAATGTTGATGTCTATGATGAGAGATGTAGGGACAAGCTAATGAAACATATCACGGTGTTGTAGGTGGGAGGTGTCCACATCACTTTGGTCAATCAAAGGATTCAACCCGAGCTCATCATTATCCATGATAAGTACTCTCCTGTGTTCATCATCGAATCCCAACCATCCGGTACAATCGGAAGTAACCCCTCAAGCTGCTGGTCAGCCAACCTCCATCTCTCATCTCCCATGCAATTTGTTGAAATGGGTGAAGGTGATCTCCCACAACTATGTGTTGTTGTGGGAGATTGAACATCCTACATACTCCCCTAAGTGTGTCTCCTCCCTTCAAGGCACTATACCCCTCCGAAATCCACCATACATGCTCGGCGTGACTCGTACGTGAACTATTATCACTCATCACTGTATGCCCGGCATACTCATGTCATCTCCTAGAGACTCATGTTGCATCATAGATTCTAGGCATACTACTGGATCAACCCCTCTACAAGGAGGTCAGCCAATCTTGGAACACAAATGGAGGTGTCCTCATCAGCTGAGGTGCTCCTCTTCTAGATCCCACCAACATCCTCTATCAAGCGTGGTGATGAGTACATTTGAGGTCTCCACTAAGGCCGGATGTAGTGGGTCTCTAGTGAATCTCCTCAAGAGACTCATTTGACCTAAACTCTGATTCTTGAAGGGTTGTCACATGTTCCTCTCAAATCCTCGAGTTCTCTCCAGCTCTGAGTGATTCGGTCCATATCCTCCTGCTCTCGAGGAGACTCATGATTACATCTCACCAATCCTCAATAGATAATCCCTACGTGGAGTCCAACAAGCTAGTGGTGAAAGTCCTCATCATAGATACTCTCTCTCTGAGGGTATGAAGGCCATCCAATGAAAATCCCTCATCTGCACTAAAATGTGCCACTAGCATCTCAACAATGTCGCCATCAATGCATGCCGTATCATCCTTTCTAAGCTGAGGTGGCTTCCATGATCATATCCCCACTAACTCTCAACTCTGTGGCAGTGGTGTGACTCGATCATGGTCATGGTTAGGTGCCACCATCATATCCCTATCCATACTTGTCAATCCTGCTAATGTCAACTCTAGAATCCCCAAAGACACTCTCTACATAATATAACGTGTTGAACTGCCCATTGTCTATTGATAACATTTGGAAAAGGTGCGCATGCCACTTGCAGTTCATCACTAGATGCTATCTCCCCACAGCGAGATCACATTGTATCTGTGAGTGGTATCCTAGCCATGCACTCACCTTGCTACTGATCATATCGCACGGATCTCATGTAGATGTATCTGAACCGTGCTATGGTCATCTTGTTGCTAAAGGTCCATCCTCATCCAATGCCGGTGATCCACGGAAGTAAGTTATGCTCCATCTGGCTTTATGTCGACCCTCTGCGATCGCTAGACTAATGGAGTTTCTAATAACTGTGACTCAATCTCATCTAGATGATCTATATGTGTAAGGTAAACTATTTGTACGTCCTGTATCTCCTCTGGATCGGTGGATCTACACATGTGGTGGTACATCCCTCACACGAGCATCAACCCTAATTGACGTACTTTCACCTCCTCAAATTGATGTGGCTATCGAGTTAATGCGGAAGGATGACATATGTTAATCCGCGACCATCATGAGCTCATCATCTCTAGGTGCTAACATGTGTGACTCCTCGCTAGTGTCACCACTCTACTGAGAAGTAAGGTCATCAATGGTATGTGACATGTCTTATGAGACACTAGGTCTATAGATCCCTATCCGGTTGCCTATCCACCCACCTGAGGGTCATCATCCTCCCTCAGAATTAATAAGCTAGTAGCATCATCCCTCTCTATCTGAGTCACTATCACTAGCCTGCATTGCAAGAGTCACTATCATCATTAGACTTTCCCAAATCAACATCTATAGCTCCATCCTCACACATCTCATCATCTCTGTCGCCAGGTGTGCCTCAATAGTGTGCTTTTGATCCTTACCCTTTCACCTATGATCTGGTTCCCACGACCCTTCCAATAGTGGAAGGTTATTATTAACTCCTAATGGGCGTGGGGTCTCTATGTTCTTACCACCATCTAGCTACTTCTTTTCTCTTTTTATACGCTATGATGATCCCATGTAAAATATCTTCTTCACTCCAATGGGGATTTCTAAAGGATGCATCTTGTGGTAGGGATTATTGCCTTATTTTCCTCGCTAAGGCCATGATATATTATCTCCAAACATGATATCTCAGGGCACATCCTATCCATCTCTCCTTATGGCTTTGTATGTATGTGCTAATTCCCATTGGTTGGAAGGAATCTAAGCTCGATACCAATGATCCCAAGCCATTATGCAAGGATCATCATGGTTTGGTGTCTTTAAAACTTTTACAGTTTGGCATTTTGTCAAACACTTTGTTGAATTACTTGTTTAGATCTGTTTACTTGATGAATGGCCTCTTGATTTCAGAATTAGGGTTTACTAATGTGTTTATATGAATGTTTGCAACAAACCAAAACAAGAAGAGACAACCATGGGGTTATACCTCAACCATATGCAATATGATGAATGACCAAAACATCCAAATATGATTTTATTCATGAAATAGAAACTGCTACAATGAAGATGTGTCAATCTAGGTCTCAACCAGGATGGCTAAGAGATAGACAATAGAGCTGCTACAAAATGCTCAATGAGGCCAACATGCCTCAAGAAATTTGGATATACAATAAAGAGTGGATACAATATATCTGGGCCGTAAGAATGCTAAACCCCAAGCTGAAGGATGCCATGCTCCAATAGATGGCTAAAACCCTCAACAATTAGGTCCTATTTCCAAAAAGTGTCCAATCACCCAAAGAAATATGTCAACTGATAGATCGAGACAGCTGCAAAGGACAACCCAATTGTCCAAATCTCCAAATCCACTCTCAAACCTTGTAGGTCTGAAATCCTCCACTGAATGGGTGTACTTGTAGATGTTTGAAACCCTAATAATAATTTGTCTTAGATGAATGAGACCTCCAAACCTCCAGAAACTCTCCAAAATGATAGATCATGGCTTGTTTACCTCCCTGGTGAGAGTCCCAAGTGAAATGGTGAAGATATGAGATAGCAAATGACTGAAACCAATTTCTGAAGTTGCTCCTCTCCTCCAATTTGTCCCTTCCATCTAATAAAATCAAATACTTACTGTAACTCCTCATGAATGGACCCCAGATCCTGATTTTCCAAGGCCACCTGTGCCAAGAAAATCAAGTGATAGAATCTCCAAAGCCCCTTGATCTCCACCACAGCCAGATCTCTCTCTAAGGATGGGTGCACCCCGCTGCTGGAAACCCCCAATGGGTGCACCCTCTCTCTATCTGTGCATGAAACTGATGTAGAATCCACCTACAACTGAGTATATCTAGAACTAGAATGGTGTGGGAGGTATTGCATCTCGAGAGACCAATCTTGGGACAAGCTAGGTGGAATCTTTCCTGTCACCGTTGATACTCTAGGGTTTGCTAAGTCAAAACCCTCAAAACCCCCCAAGAGATGGGCCCTCAGCTAGAAATAAAGTCAAAGAATAGAGCAATACATTATTGGATGGTGGGGGCCCTTTTCCGCTCCTTATAATTTTGGTTCTTGTCCCTCAAAGTGAGCTTTCATTTTGGTAATAATTAATTAATTAAGTGGAAGCACTACGTCTGGAAGCTCCTTATCTCTCCTTGTATGGCCCCTAGCCAATAAAGAGTCCTTCTCATAATCCCATCCCATGTATTTTTGCTTCTCCTCGGTTAATGAGCTATTACACAGCGAGGTTCCTCCAAGTAATGTGCCCAAAATGACCTCTTAGGTGAATTTGGTGACTTATAGCCAAAGGCAAGTCAAAATCATGGAAATGCGATAGGAATGCAACAAAATACGAAAACCAACATGTGTGTAATGGTTCATAATAATTAAATATGATGAGAAATGCAAGATGAACCCCATAATGCCTCTCAATGGCTTAATGTATGCAGCTAACATCCATCTAGCCTCACGAGATAAATAAAAAGCAAGCCTACTTGTGATGATGTCCCAAAGTGGGGACATTACAGGTTTACTTGATGTATCACGAGCATTGTGTCCACCATGATTGTGGTCTAACTAATTTGAGCCAGAGCCAAAGGAACCATTTCGATGGCCTACTAAAATTCAGTTGTAAGAGGGAGCCCATTTCCCCCCTCCATTCACAACCATGAGAAGTTGAGAATGACCCTAAGCTAAGGAAAAAGGAAAACCCTAGAGCCATGAGTTGTAGAGATATGTATAATATATGTCAGGTGTGTACATATATAATATCCTCAAAACTATGTTAATATGTTAGCAAAGAAACATGATTATTATCAGCATCATAAACAACTACCAAACACCGGAAGCCCTAAATCCAAATGCTTAATATTGATTCTTAGCAGGCTTTAGGAACACTAGTAAGTTCTCACTCCTAGGAACTGTTCATTTTTATAGGAACACATGCAAATGTTGGAACATCATTAGAACATAACCAATTTCACTTAACTTCATGGACTTTATGGATTGGGAGGGTGCATCGATTTGGATAGATAGATAAGTGGGGTTGTGGCCAAATCTTACTCGTTACCACTTTGTTTTCACTTTTGATAACCCCTATCAACCCCGTGCAACTTCCTATCCTTCCAACTCAATCTAGCTAGGATTTCTAAAATTGAGAGCAATCAAATACATTGAGGAGTTACAAAATAGCACGATGATGTAAAATTTGAGGAAAAAAGTTTACACCTTGAAGGATTTTATTTCTTTTGACACTTAATATATTTAAGGTTAAGATGGAGCTAATATAATATGCATGTATTCATTTTTGTTTTATTATTTGTATTATTTGGATTGACATATGTGACCAAAATATTGCCCACTTTACACATCTACCCCATACTAACTTGTAGAAGCATGCCTCGACATGAAAATAATCAATATACCCAAAATAAAGAAAAAATAAAGACATTTTAAAGATCAAAACCATCTCTAATTAGTTGTATTTTCCACATCTTTTAGACATGAACCAAACCTATTATATATATCTTAATTATTTTAACTTGAATTTAAATTATTGTATCATAGGTCTTTATCGGCTTTGTGGAAAAAAGGTTTTTATCAACAAACACTTTAGAGATTGAGTCTTTTCTTTTGTATTTTATTTTGTATGTTTGTGTTTCCAAATAAGCATGCCTTAATTGTCAATATTTAATTGAAACCTGCACAAGAGATCTGGATTAAAGGAGGGTACAAAATAAAGCTTATGAGAAGGAAAGGAGAAATTCAATATGGAAGAATGAGAAAATATATTCACACACTACTCAGTGAAGTGATGATTGATACATAGATGATAAACAATATGATCCTGATGAATATAGGAATGT
Organism: Picea sitchensis; assembly: GCA_010110895.2. Taxonomy (NCBI): domain Eukaryota; kingdom Viridiplantae; phylum Streptophyta; class Pinopsida; order Pinales; family Pinaceae; genus Picea; species Picea sitchensis. The sequence continues at coordinate 18,609 of SNQJ01S0142355.1, forward strand.
GTGGAATGCACTTATATATAGGATATAACATTCCCCATTCCATAAAAGCAGAATGCAGCCATCCATGCATAATAGCATAATAGTGATGATCTAAATAGAGAGTCTAAAATAGAACTAGTGAGATAACTCCCACTGAACTAGTATGACGAAAATATTTCTCAACACCCCAACTGGACATCATTATGGAGTAAAAAATGAATCCCATCTAGTAGGCCATATTATTTACTCATGTACAATGAAACTAATGAACAGTAAATAAAATGAGGAAGAGGGAAAACCAAGTGGGAACAAAACCCTCTCTCAAAATGATGCATCAAAAGAGAAAATGAAATGGTAGTTGTTACACAACTGTGTTCTTCATTGCAAGACAATCTCATAAAGGGAGTCTGAAAATTTTGCTCACTAAAAGTCTTCATGAAGATGTAGAAATCTTATGGATATTATGAAGTCCTTTGGAAAACTATCAGGCCTTGTACCTCTTGATCCAGAGTGGACCCATATGCACCTAGAATTATTCCTTTTTGGTGGAAGTGGTACTAGATGCCAAGTTTGATTCTTTAGGATTGAGTCATACTCCTTATGCATGGTTACTTGCCATAATGGATTTCTGACCTCACTTTAGGTTTGTGTATTAGAATATTGAACCATATAACAATCCATGGGCATCGCAAGTTCATAAGATGAAGGTACATCATAAGGCTCCTCGTGATGAGATTGAGTCCTCCTTGAATTCAATGGATTCCCTACAAGAACATGCCACACGAGTGTGGTTGACCCTCTTAGGAATACCGCTAAAGCTTTGGCTTGGTACGGCTTCTTATCACATGCATTCTACTGCTTATTTCCATGTAGCAGAATCGAGGTGTGTGGAATCATCTCTAATATGCATGGCAGTGGAAACACAAGGTATATGCATGTTGCACTGTAGGTGCATGCAAAGTATTATCCTTATGTGGCCAAGAGTAGAAAATGTAAGGTCATCATCCAGAGAAAACTTGGTGAATTTATACAACCTTGACTTGTGATCCACCTCACCAATTGACATGCATGACAATTCCGTTATTGCAGTTGGTGAGGTAGATTATAAATCAAGGTTTTATAAATTCAACCTTTTTACCTTTCGGAGTGATCTGATAAACTAAGAGAATATTCATAGAAAGATTTGGAACATGTAAAACATTCCTCAAAACTGCCATTATGGGTTCCACTCCCCTCTCTCTCCACCTTCTGTGACTAGAGTATCATCCCCCATGAGAATATGGGGTCTTGAGCATGGACTCAAAGAGAAAAATTCCTCTTTCACTGCTATATGATGGGATGTACAAAATATATAATCCATGAATGGGATAGAATTTATTGCAACAAGAGAATGATGATTACCTTCTTGGGGCTTCCCTTCACCTTCTTCTACTCCCCTTTGGAATGGGGTTCCAAAGGTTGTTACGTTGAAGTGCGGAGTGCCATAGGATAAATCAGGTTCTTCATGCATGTGGATTCTTCATGATTGGTTTATTGTAGTAAGTGCATTGCTTTCCCTTTTTATTTTTATTGGAATCTGAAGAGTCTTTGGAACTTGAAGAATCATTAAGGGTTTGGAATATCCCTCTCCTTCTCGTTTTGTTTCTCCTTCTCATTCTATTTATCCTTCTCATTCTATTTGTATGATCCTTTTCCATCACGCATGGTGAGTGCATGTGCTTTAGGATCCTTGATTAGGCCCATCTGAGTGAGTTTTTCCTGCTCATGTGTCAGAGAATCAATGAATTGATCCATGTTAGGAATCTTCCAATTTGTTCCATTGAGATACCTTCCTAAATGGAAAATTGAAACATAGACATCATATTTTAGTCCCTAGATGAAGGCCAAGATTGTTAGAATAAGTTGGTCCACTTGTTTAGACTTATCAATACCACAAAATTTGATAAGCTCAATATTAAAGATTTAAACTTAGTAAAGAGAGGAAATCTTGTATATTATCAAAACTTTTAGGATCCAAAGTATTCCACTCTACCTCAAGAAGCATATGATAGTTCATCTCATCCTACTTTCCAAACAATCTTTTCAAGTTAATTGCAGATCTTGTTTGGAGTCTTGCATGCAACAACATGAAACCATAGGTGGGTTTGAAATCAATTCAAAGAATAGGTCATTGGTTTCATCCTTTCGGTTCGCCCATATCATTTTCTCAATTGCTGATGTAGGTTATGTTTTTTTTTTTTTTTTTTTTTTTTTTTTTTTTTTTTTTTTTTTTTTTTTTTTTTTTTTTTTTTTTTATTTTTATATTAAAAATAATTGTATGGTGTGATTATTACCACTAATTTTGACTATATAATAGTTGTACTTTCCATCTCTTCCACTATTTATAAGAGCCCCTAAAATTTTTCTCTCAATTTGCAAGTGAAAAAGTGAGAAATCATTGTAGAAAGGACACTTTAAGTGAAAGTGTGTCAGTTTCAGGAGATGATCTTCAAAAATGGTAAGGAATTTAGTAAGCGGTTCGAAAACCACACTTCATGTAGAATGGGTCTATTTACTTCTATCACATACCATGTACTAAAAAAGTTAATATTTTGGGAGAAATCAGTACAGAAAGATACAACCACAGATTCATATCAGTTTGGTGATATTTCAACACTTTGAAACCAAACCATGAATAATTTCATGACTTGATTTGAAATACTTACTTGAGAATGGAATTGATTTACTTCTTTGGAAAGCGGATTTCCTAAAAGAGTTAATATTTTGGGAATCTTTGCAAATATACAACCATGGATTTTGCTCGCTGAAAATTTGATTTTCCTTATTCTTTGGCTTGTCTAACTTGCTCCAAGCAGTGTAGCTCCGATACCATGTCAATGTTTCATAGAAACCTACAGAGGATACCTAGCTAAAGAGAGTACACAAAACAAATCTTATCAAGAAGGAGATTCATTTGTATAGGCATATTGTGTTGTGCATTTTATATATTGTAAAGGGAGGTTGCTTGCCAGAGTGGTTTATTATTTATTGACTATTTAAATCATTCTGAGGCAGGTTATATTCTTTCTATTAGAGTATTATATTTGTGGAGTTTATTCATAACATTATGTTTCAAGGCATATGATCCTAGGGTTTTCTCTTTCAAATGGGTTATCTTGGCATTTTGAAACATATTTTTTTAAGCTGGGAAGTTTTGTTATCACATGGTTTGTAGTTTGGGAAAATCCCAGCCAAGACATGCGTGTGGCCCGAACTGGCTAGGGACACCTATCCCTATCACCTCAATAGATATTCCCTTTGTTTTAGTGTTGGACAAGTCCAACACAAGAAGCCTCCAGCGGGTGACCCTAGGGGGATTACAAAGAATAAGCTAAGGAGAAGAATGGAGCACCCTATAGGAATGAAGGTTCTAGGGCTTGATGGAGGTTGAGTATCAATCAAGTAAAAGTTGCCAATGGAAGGTACTTGCAAAACCAATGTTAGACAACCAAATCCAATACAATATATAATGAAAACAAGCCCTAGAACAAGAAGGAAACAACAACTTATGCCCATTTGTCCATCTGTGATTAAAATTATATACAGTGACAAAGGATTATAACAATACATATAAATACATCAAAAACAATTATGATATTGGAAAATAAATCTTGCACTTAGTACACAATGTTATAATGTTTAGATCAAGACTTTGATGACAAATTAAGGTTTTTAATGAGTGTTAACAACAAAAGTAGAAATATGGATGTAGAAAAAGTTTGCAACAACAACAACTTTTAACAAAATCATCAAGTAAACCACCTAATCAATAAAGCTCTTGAAGCGTGGAATCAAATTTCATTGCTTACATTACAGAATTTCAAAGAGTCAAGAAAGTGAAAGGAAACTTGTTGAGAAAGAGGTTTTCTTGCATCCCTAATGGTTGTAGATTAAAAAACTAACCACTTGGTTAGTTTAGATGATCTTAGAGGACAAGAGAGTCAATATCATGTAAAATTTAAATCCAACAGGCAGTCAAAGCTCAACTTTCCATTTGCAAGTGCAATAATTAACAATCTCCAATGTAAAGATTAATGCCTTGTTATTGGGTGAGTGGAGTATCTTCCTTGGAAGGAAAAATAAAATAAGGGAGAAAGTCCTTTTTGAGATTTAGAAACCCTTATAAAACCTAACAACACTCCTTCCAAGTTGTTTAGCTTAAAATCCAAGATGAACTTGGGTTTGAGTTTCTTTAGGGAGTGTAAACCCTCTTACTTCCTAGAGAAATAGACCCTAGCTAAGCCTTTTTAAAAGGAGGTAAGTCCCTCTTAATTCTTGTTCAAAAGCCCTAATGGGAACTAATGTAAGAGAATTAAACCTTGGTGGAGGTGTAAATCCTTTTACTCCTTCTAGGGTTTAAAATGTATTTCTTGAATTTTAACAAACAAATGATAATAAATTGTAGAAATTACTCATCAAGATCCAAGAGATAGCATGAAAGAAACCCTTAATACCAAGATTCATCCAATTTTTTTCCAAAGAAACACCTTCAAAAGGAATCACTAGTCATTATTGATCCAAACAATGAGTTTTTCATCAAGTCTCAGTGTGGTCAAGTCATGTTTGTGTCCACTTTACAATTAAAATCCATAGAATTGAGGGCCTAAAAACCCTAAGTTACCTTTGCTTAATTATTAAAATGGAATTTGATTTTTTTTCCCATATAGGCTACAAAATGACCCAAAATAACTAAACAATGGGACATAAGCCCATAAAAATTCTCTGCAAGGTGGCACATGCAATGGAAAAACCTCCAAAGGCTAGGATGTCAAACTAGGAAGGTGCCACATCTTCCCAAATGAAGCAATGCTCATTGGGGCTTCAAACCCACAACATCACCAAATGTTCCAAACATGTCAAACGTTCCATAAAAAATGTGATGTCATGCCTCCCAAGAGGGACGTTTAGGCATAAGAGGATGACATCATCTTCTCTTCATGGTTCCAATCCTTGTTCAAGTGATAAAGTCACCTTCCCAAGTGCAATTTCATCTTCCAAGGCCTTCCCTACAATGGGTGGGGCGCACCATCATCCTATAGGTTTCAAGAAGCCCTATGAGAGGTCAAATGAAACCCAATCCTTCATGAAGATGTTTTTCCACCAAGAAGGTGTAATGTCCCCCACCTCTTAGAGGTAATGAGGAGACTCAGTGACCTGGGCACCCACTGGAGTCCTTAGTCTCACACTGAAGGGGAAAGTCAAAGTTAAAAGTTATATTTTTTAAATTGACTTAAGAAGGAAAAGGGATTAAGGGTAAGATAACTCAACAGAAGAATAGAAAGTAACCCACAAGGAGTTAACCTAACTCAACAAGAGATAGAGGAAAGAGATAGAAGTAAGAGCTAGAGGTGCACCTATTACGTGATTCTCGTTTTGGATTAAACACTTATTGCACTTGAGCATTCAGTTTGGTTAAAAGTTATATTTTTAAGTTGACTTAAGAAAGGAAAAGGATAAAGGAGTAAAAGATAACTCAACAGAAGAATAGAAGATTAACCCTGGGAGTTAACCTAACTCAACAGAGAATTAGAAGGAAAAGTATAAGTAAGAGTCTAGGGTGCACCTATTACTCATTCTGGTTTTGGATTAGCATTTTCTATTGCTCTTGAGCATTCAGTTTGGGGGTTTGCTGTACAAACCCTTGTGAGCAACTGAGTGGTGAAATATCCACTCACCTTGTTCCGTAGCTTGGTCTCGGGGATAAAAGACTCCTCCACACCATTCTAGTCTCAGCCCATCTCCATCCAGTGCTTCAGGAGGTGCAGCACCATCAGTTTGAGGGATTTTCTGGAGGGTTATCATCATTCTACATTTGTCTACAGATTGGGACGTCTTGGAGCCATAGGGGACATCCGGTGATTCAGTAAAACTCAGATCTAGGGAGATCTGCTTGAGATCTGAGCCTGAAACTTCTCCCACAGGATTCTCATAGCCTGATCTATATTCTTGGAGAGTTTCAGATCATTTGGAGATCTCCTTCATCAGGGTCAAACCAGCTAGGGTTTCAGTCATCCAGTGGGGCACACCATTCAGTGGAGAATTCAGATCTACG
>SNQJ01S0142356.1:9081-24677 GCA_010110895.2 Picea sitchensis
ATAGAATGACACTACGAAGGGTACTAAACACACATACCCAACAAATAAAAGAACATTATGGTCAAGGTAAATCATGAAAGATAACCATTATTAACCATGGCTACCCAACATTGACCATAGTTGACTATAGTTGACCCACAAAGCCTTAAACCTTCTAACCAACTAGCATTTAAGGACACTTTAAACAATTGTAATCTATAATAATAACAATAATAAGTAGAATTGAGAACTTGAGGTTAAGGCGGGTCTATGGCTAGGGTTTCCTTGGCCGCAGACCGCACACTCCTTCTCTCCTGCAGCTCAAGAGGGTTTATTCCTGTGGCCTCCCTCGCTCGGATGCTTCTTCTCCCTGGTGTTCCTCTCATTTCTGGAGCTTCTTCTTCCCAGATTATCCAAGCGAGGAGGTTCCTTTCCCCATCGCTTGGTTCTTCACGCGTGGATCAAGCTCTTCATTTTTTGTTGACGGCAGGTCGTGGCATCTTGTGACTACTCCTTATGGGGATGTTGCGTCTTCTCCCCAAGCCATCTGTTTTCTCAATTCGGGGCTTGGTGCCTGGATATGTCCCTGGACCCGTTATTTATTCAGTTTTGGATTGCTTGTGGTGCGTTTAGGGGGCATCGTCTGGGTTTATTATCTCAGATCTATTGTTTTCTAAAGTGGCATGCGGTTCATCTGCAGTGGGAGCGTGGATCTGGGATTGAGTCATGGTGATTCCATTTTTTTCTACTTTGTTTATGTGGTTCCTCTCTCGAGTTTCTTCGGTTGTTCAGGGTTTGATGTCTGCTCATGTTTAGACTCCTTTTGGAAACTATTGATGTCTCCTTTCCTCCACTTGACATGGATTGTACGAGAGCTTTGAGGTCCTATCTTGGGCGTGCGGTGTTGCAGTCTTGCACTTTGAGGTCCTGTTGGGAGGGCGTGCAGTTTCTGGTCACTTGTTTGTCGAGGTCTCCATCAATATAGCTTATTTTTGGTCTTGTCGATCTAAGGTTTTCATACCTATCTGACCTAGTCCTTCCAACCTCCTGGGTCTGTTGGGAGTTCATTTTTGTGGTTTTTACTTCTCTTGGGTTCTCTTGTGTGGGGTCTTCACCAGCCCATTTTGAGGATCATTTCGAGTTATTCTTCTTTTTCTTTATGGCATCTCTTCCATCTATTTTTCCCATTGGGATATATCTATTCATGTGCTAGATGCACCTATAGAATGTAATTTGGTTCTCTTCGGATGAATAGAATTACGTTTTTTTCCGAGGAAAAAAATAACAATAATAAGTATAAACAACAATGAATTAAAAAACAATGAAAACCAAATTTCATTAAAAATAATAATTAAGGCTATCACAATGATTAAGCAACTCAATATGATAGAGAAAACATAGCAATCAAACTACTTTTCCATGAGATTTTTCCCTACAACTTACCCACAAAACACACTTACTAACTAACTACAAGACATCCATTGCAAAATATAGTATTATATTGTTCATAGTAACCTAGGGCTATTGGTTCTTGATGAACGCTTCACAACTAAGGGGAAAAACAGAGAGAATATAAGTGATTGATCTTGACAACATTTAATTCATACATCTATCAATGTCAATGCGAACATAGGGGTGAAAGAAAACAAAATGGATCTCGAGGTTATTGCACAACTCACTATTCTAACTCAAATGGTTGTATTGGGGCCACTTATAATACTAAAACATTCTCACTTTTTTCATATTATGAATTTTTTGTGATCCAATATTATTTTGAGTCTAAGGGTTAAATTGGGCTCATTTATAAACCTAAAACATTCTCATTTTTTTCATATTATGATTTTTTTTAATGATTCAATAGTATTATTCTCAACATTGTTTTTCTAATAATGAGTTCACAAGTCTTGATTTCATTTGATTTCTTATTTCTTATTATGAAATTCAATTTTAATTTTTATTGACTACAATTTAGCTTGAGGGAGTTTAAATGTCAAGTTGGATTTTCTTAGATCTATTTTTGCAATTGACAAAAAGGGAGGAAGAGAGGAGAAAATGGAAATGAACCTTTGAAGAGAAGCCAAGAAGTAAGAGTTCAGTTTTATTTCATTCTTTTTGTAATTTTCTCTTGATATCTATTGTTTTCTTCTCATTATTTTTGAAAGTGATATTTTTGTTAGGGATCTAAAGCATCATGGAGATAAGGGTTTACATTAATTTAGAAGAAGATTTGATGGCCGAGAAAAGGGGCATTCAACCAATAAGATGCAAGGTGAATTTCAATAGAAAAGAGAGTGATTTCTTTAGGATAATCTCATCTTGTTTTAGCAATTTCAATGCTTCTGTTTTGGGGGGCTTCCTTTTCTACAAGATTTTTAGGGTTTCATCCCTAAATGGGCATGGTTGTCTGGTTTATTGTGGTAGATTTCCTTATGGTTTTAATATGAAAACATCCACACTTGGATAGGTGTATTTTCCTTTGTAGAATTCATGGTCTTGGGCCCCTTTTTGGGTAGAAGGTTTTGTACGGATAGGGCATTCTTTCCTTTGAGAGTGTTGCAACCTTAGGGCTATTTTCTTAGGCATTCTTCCTTCGAGATGGTTTGAATATTTAGAGTACTTTTCATGAACATTTTTCCTTGAAGATGGTTCCAACCGTAAGGCAATTTTCTTACTCTTTGCTCAATCTAGAGCCCTTTCATTGTTAGTCTCTTTCTTGTTCATGTGGACATTGTATTACTCTATTTCTTGCAAATTTTAAAAGATAGTGTGTTTTCCAAGTGTTTGTGTAAGGCATGAACTAAGGTGACAAATTGCATGTTAAGTGTTTATAGAAATCCCTAAGACAAGTCAATTACATAATTTTTTTGGATTTGATTATTATATTTTGTTTTGTATGCTACAAATTTTCAAATTGTTGTTGAATTATTGTAACTTTGAAGAATATTCTAGTTATATTTGAGTCATTATTGTATAGATCAAATCCCCTTTTGCGGATTGATCAAGTCGGGTCTTGTATAGATAAAATCCCCTTTTGTGGATTGGTCAAAGTCGGGTCAATATGTATTTGTGTATTATATTTATTTAGGCCCTATTGTGCCTTTGTAAAAGTTGACCCTATTGTGCCCTGACAATTAAATGTTAAAAAGGAGGGTAAAGTGACAGGTTGGCCCAAACCTAATTATAATTTGGAAAAACCACTATTTATAAGAGAGGCCAGTGCCTCATTTGGACACACTCATCACACTAGCTCTGCAGTGCACAAGTCTTGGAGGAGAAACGGTTGTAACTGGGGGTGACATCAAGGAGGGTTTATGGTCTATCTCTTGGTATTTCTTGGTCAAGTGGTGTGCTACTCTTCCTAGTGAAAGAGTAGAGGAGGATATTTTGTTCGGTGTTTGTTCTATCTATATTGAGGAAGTTTTTGTTAGGTTTTATCCCCCATGAGGGTTTCCCGGGATAATCTGTGTGTCTCTATTGTTTCTTTGATTGTCTCTCTTTCAATGATCTTATTTATGCAATTAATGTGCTAAATGTTTATAATAATAAAGAAGAACCGTAACTGCTATTTTTATAAGTAAAAACTTCAACATGGTATCAGAGCAGGCCTAAAAGAGACTAACTCACAGTTTATAAGAAGTGACTAGCCTCAACACACCCTCTCCATAATCCAGTTTTCAGTATTGCAGCTGCTGCAGAATTAGGGTTTTTGCATAAACCCTAAGTGTGATGTTTTCCCTGTCTAAGGAGGACGTTGGGGGAAGTAACCAATCTAGGATCTCTCCCTAGGAGGGTGTTTCTAGTCCGTGGATCAAAATTTTGAAATTTGAAATTTGAGAAATTAGGGTTTCCTCATAAAACCCTAAGTTGCAGTTGCAGTGTCAGTTCCTTCATGCTAATTGCAACACCAGTTGCAATGCCAACACCAACTGTAGTACCAGTTGCAGTGAAATTTTTTGTGAAGTGTTGACACTTATTTTTATTATCCTAGTGTGCCTTACCCTAGCAAATCTCCAGCTAACTTTAAGTTACAAGTTGAAGCACCTTTGAAGTTTTAAAGGTTCATTATTACTTGCCACTGTTGTCAGATGGTTCCCCTACCCATCGATGTTGTTAGAGGTATGTACTTACATATGTTTAAACTATATCATTATTTTAAAGGGTATTTGCAGGAGAAATGATCTTTTATCTAAACAACATCAAATATCTAGAGGGATCTCAGATCCATCACATTCCGAGGAACTATGCACCCCAGGTTTCATTACTTTGATATGCCTCTACTTTTTATGGCATTATTGTAATCTTATGAATATCCAAGTTACATTTTGATCTGTTGAAGTTATCATACTAACCATTGGTCAAATATTTTTATTGAAGGCTCTTAAAAGATTAATATTGTTACGATGAACCCGCTTCACAAGAATCCCCTGACAGATTCTATGGTTCCTGATGCTGGCCGTCATGGCCTCGAGCTCGGGGCATCCCCCATCGTCGCCTGATCTTGCAGCATTTCAAGTGTCGATCTCCTCCTAATCTAAAGCTGCCAAGGGATCCCCTTCGTCCTGGTTCGTCAAAATACTGGAAGCGATTCCAAAAGTTTCGGTTCATTCCCCCTCTTCGATACCATTTTCTCTTTGTCTTGTTGAAAATGATCTGATAGGGCAGTTTACCAGACTCTGGCCATCCCCCAAATCTATGGCTTAATGGCTAAAGCAGAACTGGAAGAAAACAATCAAAGGACAACTTTCTACATCATTTTGTGGTAAGGGTTTCTACGTTTTTCTCTTTGAAAACAAAGCAGATCGAGATTTGATCTTCAGGAATGGCCCGTATTTCATGGGAACCATAGGGATCTATCTGAACAAATGGACTCTAGACTTCAGTCCAGAGAATGAAATCCCCTCAACAGTTCCAGTATGGGTTAGGCTCCCTTTCTTTCCCCTCCACTGTTGGAATGATGAAACAATTAAAAATATAGGCAACGTTATGGGAAGGTTCATCAATCGAGCCGAGCCACGAGATGGGCTGCAATCTTGCGCAAGGTTATGTGTAGAATTAGACCTGGAAAAAGGGCTTCCAGAAGCAATCAAGCTCATCTTGGATGGGTGGTCTTACATCCAAACTGTTGACTATGAACAACTCCCCTTTAAGTGCAAATCCTGTCATGAATACAAACATTTCACCAAAAGCTGTCCTAAGGCGATCCAAGAGCATCCAGAAAACAAGGCATCTGAGCAATGGAAACAAGCAAAAATAAAGAAAATGATGAATAGAGCAGGCAACCTGCAACAAGAGAGAAAAATAAACTCCAAACCTCCTTCACCTAGTAAAGGGAAATCCTCAATACAAATTGAAGATGAAGCCGAAAGTAGTAAGAACAAATATGAACCCTTGGAAACTTTAGAAGCAGAGTTGATCAGTTCTAAAGAAAATACAGAAGAAAACATCCCAGATCAAGATGTGGATAGCGCTACCCCCCAGAGGAACTAGACCCCCAAGTCCAGGTAATTCACCAATCACGAGAGGAAGACAGTCAAGAAGACTATGTAGAATAAATGGATGTGGAAATCTCAAAGAATGCTCGAACCATGAAAGTAGGAAGGCGAACAAATAAAACAAGAAGGGAAAGAGTGACTACCCAGGACAAAGATCTAGGAACCCAACCAACATTGGAGGAAATCCTCAGAAACAAAGGGAAAAATGGAAAATCCCAAGCAGCAAAGGGGCAATCTCAACCCACGAAGGAAGGGGCACCAAAGCACAATAGTAAGTAATGAAGGTAGTCTCCTGGAATTGTAGAGGTCTAGGCCAGCGGGAAAAAGAAGAAGCCATGGGAACGTTAATTCGAATAGAAAAACCTTGTATTCTCTTAATCCAGGAGACAAAACTTCGGGGCGATGAGGCCCTACGAGAAATGAAGCAACTTTGGAATGTGGAACACTCAATTCTTCAAGGATCTGTACAATGTGGAACACTCAATTCTTCAAGGAGGAACAAATAGTGGAATCAACTCATCGGACGTTGGTAAAACTAAAACACCTCCAATCAGGTATTATCTACCCTATCTGCAATGTTTATATGCCTAATAATTACTGGGAAACGAGGGAATGTTGGGAAACGCTAATGAAAATTAAAGATTTAAGCGCCCAAGAAAACTGCATAATAGCAGGGGATTTCAACACAACACTTCACCAAGGGGAGAAAAAGGGAGGGTCCTCTGTTAGAGACCAATTCAAGGAAAATTTGGAGGATCTGATCTTGGACTTAGATCTGTTTGACGTCCATCCCTCCAAAGGGAAATATACTTGGAGCAACAAAAGGACAGGGGTGCGACACATAGCCTCCAGACTGGATCGTTTCATTATCCACAACCCTTTCCTCTTTTACCTGCTCTCCATCTCCTCCCAAATTGTGTCATGGGGCATCTCAGACCACCAACCAATAGAAATTATTTTTGCAAAAGCAGAAAACCTGGGCCCCATTCCTTTCAAATTCAACTCTCTGTGGTTGGATTTTCCGGACTTCCTCCCCCTAATCTCCTCATCTTGGTCTACCTAGGTGGACGGAACCCCTGTGTATATTTGGGAGCAAAAACTGAAAAAGACAAAGCAAGCTTTAAAGGACTGGGCCAAAGCTTCCCTCAAAGAACAAAGGAAGAAGTAGAAAGACACAAAAAGAATTTAGAAGAGCTACACACTATAATGGAAAACAATGAAGTACATTCCAGACACCTCGAGCAGAAGAAAATTCATTTTCAAAACTACTTAAGGGCACTCCACAACGAGGAAAAGGAATGGAAACTAAAGTCCAGATCTTTGTGGCTCCAAGCAGGAGACAAAAATACCTCCTTTTTTTATAAGCAGGCCAAAGAAAGACAACACAAGAACAGAATGGATGAAATTAAAAAAGCCACAGTAGAAATAATTAATTCCTTTGAAGAAATAAAAAAGGAAGCCTCCTCTCATTTCAAAAATATTTATACCCAGGATGGAGCAGATAATAAAGAACAGAGTATGCAGTTCATGGAACCGATCTCGCAGTTGATAACGGATCAAGATAATCAAGAAATGACAAAGGTAGTAACAGAAGAGGAAGTTAGAAAGGTAGTCTTCCAATTTGACCCAGATAAAGCGCCCGGGCCAGATGGGTTCAGTCCACACTTCTACAGAAACTGTTGGGAAATCATTAGAAATGACCTGATTTGTATGATTAGATATTTCCATTCTACCTACAGGATAGGAGGAGCCACCAATATCTCCTTCCTTGCGTTGATCCCTAGAGCTAAAAATGCAAACACTTTTGATCATTTTCGTCCCATTTCTCTTTGCAATGTCTCCTACAAAATTCTCACCAAAATTATAGCCAACAGGATAAAACACCTCCCAAGAATAATTCTCCCAAATCAAGGGGGCTTCGTGACTAAGAGACAAATTTGGGACAACATTATCTTGGTCCAGGAATCTATCCACACCAGTGTCACGAACAAAGAAAAAGGAATGATAATCAAAATCAATATGGAAAATGCCTTTGATCGAGTGAAGCATGAATTCCTCTTTGATGTGCTAAACAAATTTGGATTTCATAGCTCTGTTGTCTCCTGGATAAAGGCTTGTATCTCATCCCCGTGGATAGCGTCGTTAATCAACGAACGTCCAGCTACATTTTTTCAAGCCTCAAGAGGTCTCAGACAAGGGTGCCCTCTCTCTCTTATGTTGTATATTGTTATGGCAGAAACTCTAAACAGAAGACTGGAGCAAGAAAGGGCCACCAGAAATATTCCAGGATTGAAAATTGTTAAGGGTATCAGAAGGATAAATAACTCACAATTCGTTGATGACACTCCTCTTCTTGGAGGAGCTTCCCAAACAATCGCCCGAAGATTCAAACTAGTCCTGGACCAATATGAACAAGCTTCGAGGGGACTTATCAACAAACTCAAGAATCAAATTTACATCTGGAACATAAAAGAGGGATCAATGGCTAGAATAGCTAGCGTCCTCCAATTCTCCTTCACGACGGACTAGAAATACTTCAAGTATATAAGTACTCCCATCAGTATCAAAGCCCTCCCTGGGGAGGCATGGTAGGTGATACTCCAAAAACTTAAAGATCAATTTGAAATTTGGGGAGCCATGTGGCTAAATCTAGCAGGCAGGGTCATCTTAATAAAAGCAGTACTATCTTCCTTTCCAATTTTCCAATTTTCAGCCCTCTATGCTCCGGTGGGAACCAAGAAAGAAATGGCCAAAATTACAAGGAAATTTATCTGGCAAGGAGGCAAGGATAATGAAAAAAAATTCCAAATGGTAAATTGGGCTATTACCTATGCCCCTAAAGAAAATGGGGGGTTGGGCATTAGAGACCCGGAAAATATAAACTTAGCTCTGGGAGCCAAGTTATTTTGGCGTGTAATCACAGGTGAAAAAGAATGGTGGAAAAAAGCACTTTACAATAAGTACTTATCCAAAGTCAGAAAAAGATGCATGGAGGAAGTAGACCTTGGGAAATTAGGCTCCCCCATATGGAATCTTATTCGGGCGTTTGTTCCACTAATACAATCCCACCTTAATTGGAACCCGGGGAATAGAAAATAAATCAAGATTTGGGAGGATAACTACTCAGAGACGGGGGTCCTCTCTAGCATTCTTTCTCTGAACCATTTCAAGCTCTAGTTGTCCTCTTCTGGAAAATCCCCCCTCTATGATATCTCAAGCTGGCATAAGAATGGCACTTGGGAAAGTTGGAATCTGGGTGAGGTCCCTCCTCTCTTGAGAGACAAGGCTAAGAAGTTCCTCATGACAATCTCTGGAAATGCCTCAGTCCTCCTTATTCAAAAGGACGATAGAAGTTGGGGAAAAGCAAGGTACACATTGGAGATAGGATACAAGAAGCTCTTAGAAGGTTGCGATATCCCAACCAAATCCACCATCTGGAAAGAGATATGGATCCCAAACAACCTTCCAAAAATAAACATCTTATGTTGGCAATTGGTTCACAATAAACTCCTAACATGCAAAAATTTGAACAAAAGAGGCTTTCTAGGTCCGTTTAGATGTGCCATGTGCACCAATAGCTTGGAAAGCACCGACCATTTGTTCCTATATTGAAATTTCACTAGACATGTGATGAACAATGTTTACCTTGAATTAGTCCCCCAAATATCTAGGCCGACAAGTAGTAGAATCCTGATTGGTAAATGGGCAAAACACTATAAAGGATCACTCCAGAGGAACCTGAATCTAAGTCGAGCCTGGAAGGCATTGATAAAATTTGTTTGTTGACAAATTTGGTTGGCAAGAAATAAAATAATTTTCAAAGAAAAAATCATTTCCCCCCTGGTAGTTGTGATAAATGTAATCGGCTAACTAAGGGAATTTTTATCATCCAAGAAAACAACAATTCGAGCAGGGGATCTGTTGAGAACAGAAGAAGAAGCATGGATAACAAAACTAAACCTCTCAGAGACCCCACTCACCTATTTTCCAAAAAAGACTTCATGCTGGAAACTTCAGTACACACCTCAAGAATTCAAAAGAGTCATGTTATTTGTTTTGATGGCGCCTCTAAAGGGAACCCAGGAGAGGCAGGTGCATGAGGGGTTTTGTTCAGCCCTAGAGAACAAAGGTTGCTAACTTACTCATGGAATCTAGGAATAACCACCAATAACTCAGCAGAGGCTTATGCACTTCTCAAAGGGTCCCAAATAGCGAAGGATCATTAAATCAACTAGTTGATCATCCTAGGAGACTCCAAGATGATAATAAGGTACTTCATTAAAAGCACTTATGCATTTCTCAAAGGGGCCCAAATTGCGAAGGATCAGCAAATCAACTAGTTGATCATCCTAGGAGACTCCAAGACGATAATAAGGTACTTTATTAAAAGCACAAACCCAAAGAACTCAATCCTGAAAAGAATCATCGATAGAACCATGGACACACTTTCCTCCATGCTCCCCACCTTCTATCATGTTCGACGAGCCAACAACTGGAGCGCAGATGAGCAGGCTAACAAAGCCATAGGCAGAAGCATAGGTCACTTGGAAGTTTTGGGTAGGACTGAGTTCTTATCATCCCCTTAAATCCTCTCCAATGCCCCAGCTCACTCACGACAACACTCCACCCAACAATGAAAAACATGTGGCTCTCCAGTGCAACAACTCGTTAGGACAAACTCTCGACATGCCCGGGGGATCAGTGTACTTAACCAAATCAGGGAATGTTAGAAGCAGTATGTCGCAGCCGACAAATTTGGATATCTAGTGCCGCGAGAGGTTCAACCCCTGTGGGATCCTGCATATGAGTTCACTCCCACCACGCACCATCACCTCTCCCCTTACCCCTCCATTAATGGTGCGCGAGATAACTGAATGGGAAAAGATTGAAGTAAGGCTCCAAAGCATGCAGAAGCTGGTAGAGCAGTCCACCTCATCTCATGGGCGTCATTTCGCACATTCAGAAATGGATGCCATAAGGGGATTATAGGAAGGACATATCCTGATTCATTATTTTTACATCCACAAGAAGTTTAGTGGAATAAAACTTCTATCAAGTGAAGGGAAAATCACCGGAACTTCAAGCCAGTTTTTAGATAGCAATTGCAGTGCATACACAGATGAGGTAAAGACCACGACTCAAGAGTGTGGCGATAGCATCAGATTTCCCAAAGGGCATAATAGGAAATGCCATCGAGGAGGAATTAAGCAGGGAGATTGGAATAGGATCCTATTGGAATTGGGCACTCTAAGCAGCAATCAAGTCCGAAGAGAAACAACCTCTGAAAGAACGCCCATAACCCAGAAACACACACAAGAATTTTACCCAGGCAACAACATTGGAAGCCCAGGCGTAGACCACATCAAAAATCCCAGAAAAGACACACCATCCAGTGGAACCGTCATAATGGATCAGCACTTGGGACAGGAAAATCGACAGGAGGAGATGGTGGATGACAATTTCATCACCACCCAACATTTGGCCCTGAGATTGGATTCACACAGCATGACTCTAAGCTTCATGATGGAAACCCTGTCTCAACACCGAGCCCTGATAAACTAGATCCAAGATGAGGTTGATTTCTTAAGAAGATAAGGTGAAAGACTAGAAGAATTGCATGGAACCAGAGCCCGGGATTCCGCAGATCAAAGCCAAAGTGAGGAGTGCGGGAGTAGAGTTGTTTCGGTCCTACCAGACCTAAACGTCACTCTGGACATGTCTCCAAAAGAAGCTCAAAGCCCAGAGGACAAGAATCAATAAGAATGGTAGACAGTTCCAAAATTTTGTAATTATGGCTGTGTCTGGTAATCTCAGAATGTAAGCAGTAGCTAGAACAATTTTGTTTTTCTAGATATGAGCATCAGTCTTTTTTGGACAGGTCCTTGTAGTAAGCTATCAAAAATACTAGTAGTTGGGTCCTTGAACCAACACCCCCTTTTTGTAAACAATGACTATAGTCATGCCTTTTATATATATAAAAAATCTTTTAGTTTCTATAAAAAAAAAAACCATTGGTCAAAGTATTAGATTGATTAAAGGTGAGATTATAGAGTTTATTCCCTAACTCAGATTTGTGTAAAGATAGCATATTGTCTTAATACAGAGGACAAGTTGAAGAAATTACTTGTCATCTTGAGTGAAGGAGACTCAGAAGGAAAGAAACACACTCATCCTTGAGGACAAGACTCCAGGTTCCAGGTTTGATTGGTTAAATTGATAAGATTCAAATTTACACACATCAAGTTTGATAACTGCTAAACACTATAGTTGTGATAACAATCTTTGAAATTTTTTATTATTGAATAATTGGTAGCATGTGAGCACTATTGAGATAAATGCTTATTATAATCATTCACTAGATATAACTAACATCTCTTCTAGGAGAAACTTCTTGTTTTGTTTCCAGGTTACCATGGAGGAATGATTGATCACAACACTAGAAGAGTGTTTCTCTATATTGAATTTCTTACTCTTTACCCTTGTTTCAGGCAAGTCACAAGTGATAGCTCTAAAGAAATTCTTGTCTATTGTTTCTCCCTTGTTGTTCTCGTTTCGGGCAGGTCACGGGTGATAACCCTAAGGGACATATAGTGATGATTGCAGGAGGCAATATATTATATGAGACATGGAGCAGACTATCCAAGTTGTATATGTGACCATATACATCCATTTACCGAAGAAGAAGAAGAAGCTACTTTTGCTAAATACAAAATATATCATATGGAGACAGAGCATGAGGAGCTGAAGGCTCCAAAGATGACCAAACATTAGAATATAACTCACATTAGACTTGGTCAATGGATAATGAAGCCACCTTGACAGGAAGCATAATTTGTTTGAAGTCTGACTCAATGTTTCATATTAAGACTTGGTATTCAACACCAAGTATATCCTGCAGAGACTATGAAGTTTTTAGACTCAGAAGAAATCAAGACTCGGAGTAAGCATGATCTCAGAAAGGATTAGATGGGAAAAATATTTATCTTCCAGGACTGTCAGACATATTCCATGAGTTGAGAAGACTAGATCGTAACTTCAAAGACCTCTAGGAGACATGAAATCTCCTAAGAAGATTTCATTGTTTCAATGATAGAGAAGTAATTCGGTCAGAAGGACTGGGATATGGATTTTTACTTGAGACCAGAAGGGAAGTCAGTGGTGACTTCCAAGATTGATCTAACAGGTCAAGCATGTTGCAGATAATAGTATAAAGATGTACAAAGTTTGATTTTTGTCCAGAGGATTCTCCCAACAAGATGGAGAAGACTATGATGAGACACTTGCTCGAGAAATCGAAGAAATAGTTCCAATATTCATGAAGACAACCAGAACAACCACGATTCCAATACAGTATGATATTCAGGGGGAGCAATCCCTGTATTTGAGATTGAGTTACCTCCATGAAAGAAGAATAGCTACCTTCAGTATCAATTATTGAGCCACTCTCAATTTCATATGAAGTTGTTTCCATGATAGAATAGATGAGATACTCTCAGAATTCAGCAGCTACAGTGAGAATAGAGCAGTGATTCTCAGCTTCAGAAATAGCAGCTGCGGGTGCAGAGTCCTGGTTCCAAAAGGAACAATTGTAGAGAAAGTAGAGGACATGCTCTCAGGCAATGAGACAAATAGTGCTTTGCAGAAATCACATAGAACCAACACATGATTATGCAGATTAAATTACAACTGAGCAAGTGTACCAGGATGTGAAAAATTGTTTTCAAAGTACAAGACATGAAGACTCATGTCTGCGAGTTGAAGCAAGATCCAAGAGCTTCGTATGGCAAGATTGATAGTTTGTTGATGAGCTTAGGATTTACCAAGAGTAAAGTTGATCCCAACCCTTACTTCAAGATTGAGAATGATGGACCAATTATATTGTTGCTATATGTGGATGAATCATTCTTAACATATGAATAAAATCTCATCACAAATTATAAGAAGAAGCTTGTCTTTGAATTTGAAATGAAAGACAAGCCCGACGCATTATTTCTTAGGTCTTGAAGTTTGGCAGAGCCTAGAAAATATCTTTCTTAACCAAGGGAAGTATGCAGTTGAAATACTAAAGAGGTTTGACATGTTGGAATGTAAATCCATGGCCACACCCATGGAAACGAATTTGAACCTCCTCATTGATACTTCGTCAGAGTTGGTTGATGTTACTTTATACAGACATATTGTTGGTTCGTTGATGTATCTGACGAATACCATGCCAGATATATGTTTTGTTGTGAACACCTTGAGTCAGTGTCTTGTGGAGCCCAGACGTGTTCACCTTGTAGCTGCAAAGCATGTGATGAGATACCTTAAGGGTACGTTGGATTATGGTCTCAGTTATACTAGAGATCATGACTTGAGACTGTATGGCCATACTAATTCAAATTGGGCTGGAAGTGCTTCAGACAGAAAGATCACTTCAAGATGTTGTTTGAGTTTGGGATCAGCCATGACTTCATGGCAAAGTAGGAAGCAATCCAATATTGCTCTCAGCACCGAAAAAACAGAGTACATTGCAGCATGTTCAGCTAATTGTGAAGCCATATGGCTTTAGAATTTCTTTACAGGTCTATTTGATCTAGAGATGGAAGCCCCCATGACTCTATGTGATAACCAGAGCTATATAAAGATGATGGAGAACCCAATGTTCCATGATAAGTCAAAGCACATAGAGATATGGTACCACTACATTCATGATATGGTGCAGAGGGGAGTTGTAAAGCTCCAATATGTTGGCACAGATGAGCACGTTGCAGATGTGTTGACTAAGCATTTGTCTCGTGTGAAGTTTGAGTATTTCCGAGACAAGATTGGTGTTTTCTGAAAGGACCTCCCTCGAAAGGGGGAGTGATATTGATGATACAATGGTATCATGACCAACAACAGGTAGCTCGGTTAGGATTTTATATCCTAGGGGACCGATCATCCTTGGACAGATCTCAAAGGTCTGGTAAGGACAATCGGTTAGAGTATATGTGCATGTATATGCCAGTTGTGGTCAGTAGTGGTAGCTCAATTAGGATTTTATATCCTAGGGAATCTTATGATTCCTAAGCAAATCTCGAAGGCCTGGTAAGGACGATCTTTCAAAGTACCACATCAATATGGATTGGTCAAAGTCGGGTCAATACGCATGTGTATTATATTTATTTAGGCCCTATTGAGCCTTGACTGTTAAATGTAAAATAAGACGGTGAAGTAATAGGTCAGCCCAAACCTAATTATAGGTTGGCCAGACCACTATTTATAAGAGAGGTCAGTGCCTCATTTGGACACACTCATCACACTAGCTCTGCAGTGTGCAAGTCTTGGAGGAGAAACTGTTGCAACTGGGGGTGACATCAAGGAGGGTTTATGGTCTATCTCTTGGTATTTCTTGGTCAAGTGGTGCGCTACTCTTCCTAGTGAAGGAGTAGAAGAGGATCTTCTGTTCGATATGTGGTCTATCTATATTAAGGAAGTTTTTGTTATCTTTTCTCCCCCATGAGGGTTTCCCATGATAATCTGTGTGTCTCTATTGTTTATGTGATTGTCTCTCTTTCAGTGATCTTATTTATGCAACTAATGTGCTAAATGTTTATAATAATAATAAAGAACTGTAATTGTTAGCTGTATAAGTAAAAACTTCAACAATTGTAACTTCATGTATTTAATCTAATTCATTTATTTTGTTTTAATCAACACCTTGCAACCAAATTCATAAAACTTGTTCATGTCTTAGATTTTTTGTTAATGGGATTTTGAAGTAAAGTTTATTCAAAGATTGCTCAAATTAAGAGTTTGTTAGGATATTTAGACATTTGGGAGTTAGTTAAAATCAACATGGTCTAATGTAACTTTAGGTAAAAGTGTGTTTCTTAGTGTGTTTCTTTAGTATGCATTTGTAGTCATGTAATCCGATAGTCATGATATGTTCTAGACATACAATGATCTGATGGCTCGTATTCTCCTCGATCTTAACGGCTACATTGATCTGTGGATTAGCACTCAATTGGTCCATAATTTCTATTTAAAGAATATGGAGGATCATTTGATGATGATCAATTGTGAAAATTTCTTGTAAAATATTTTTCTTTTGCATTAATATATTGTCTCAAGTGGTCATGTTGGTTGGGGCCATGGACTACT
>SNQJ01S0142357.1:8892-24677 GCA_010110895.2 Picea sitchensis
AACAATGAATATTGTCGAATAGCATTAACCACTAAAGAATGTAAAGAAGAATATGAATGGTACATAGACAGTGGATGTTCTTCACACATGACTAGGGATCAAGAAAAATTCATCAGCTTGAAGAGAAAGGGTGGCAATGTTGCATTTGGAGATGACTCATTTGCCAACATACTTGGAGAAGGTGTAACAAATCTTGGAGAAAAAATGTAAAAGCAAAGAATGTCCTATTGGTTGAAGACTTGAAGCATAATATACTCAGTGTTGGTAAAATGTGTGATCAAGGATACACTCTTACGTTTGACTCCCGAAAATGTAAAATCAGAGAAAATAACTTAGGAAGATTGGCTGCAACTGCAACAAGAAGAAAGAACAACATATACATCATAGACATGAAGAATAGAGAGAATCTAGAAGCCACACAAAAGGATTCCAAGGAAGAAAAAGTCCCAAAGACCAAAAATAAGGATGAAGTATTATTGAGTGCCACATGTTCAGGGGGAGCAGCCCCAAAGAAGAGAGTTACCCTTTGCCATTAAAATCAGGGGGAGAAGCCCTACCCTTTGCCATTGATGTCAAAAGGGGAGAAAATTTGGGATCATGATGATAGGGGGAGCATGAGTGTTTCCATCAATGACAAAGGGGGAGATTGTTGGAAGATTGGTTGTTGTCATTGATGTCAACCCTAATCATTGGTTTTGGACCGCAAGATTGATGAAGGTATTAGGACATGAAGGACAATGTACATGTAGAAAAAAAACCCATGGATTTATAGTATACATCATGTTGTTTCCGGTGGTATGTGGAAAGTCACATGGATTCTCATGGTTGAGGAGAAATGAATTTTTGAAGATGACAAAGTGAATTGAAGAAGGAAGTACATGTATGCCCTGAAGATAATTAAAGAAAATAATTACAAAATAAGAAATTGTTAGGTCGGCCCTAATGTTAAAAGGAAGTGACATAAATGGTATAAATAAATATCATTATACATTCATTTGATACACAAGTCTAATTTCAGAGGAAATCAGAAGTAAAGAAGGCCGGATTTCAAGGGAGGATGAAGTCTCTTGGTGATGTGTTCTAAGGTATGTTATTTACAAGTCATATTACCATTTTCTCTATAACTTTTTTTCTAGAATGATTCATATGGTGAAATTTCTATGGTATTGAGAAGAAATATCAATGTACCTATGGTAAAATTTTCAACTCTTGATTCGCTATAATTATGGAGATACACTCTGTGAAAGATAGGGTTTTTTACCAGTCCTGAAGCTAGTCAATAAACATGTGTTCTGGGTAAAACAATCATAACTTATTTATAGAGAATACAAATGAAGTGGGGCAAATTTCATTGGAAATATTACAGTCTTTATTTTCTTGTGTGTGAGTTTCAGAATCTAATGTTAAAAATTGAGCGTGGGGCATTCTGTACAAGTTATCTCTCCTGAATAAACCAGAATTGAATAAAGTCTACCATTATTTATATAACTTCTTTTAGGGGAGGATTCAAGGAGTTAAAATTGGAGGAGTTTCAGAGAATAGATTGAGTAATATTATATACAGTATCAGATTATTCCAATAATTTAAGAATTACAAAAGTTGAAGAAGTCTCATGAAGCATTATCAGGCTCTATGTGATGGTTGGTTGATGGTGATGATTTAATGTAAAGTTTTATTATCTCTCATATATTCTTGGGTGGAAGGAAGGGACAAGGATGGAGAGGTCAACCCTCTCTTGATATTGGAGGATTGCATCTTCCTCTTGGAGGTTTATCCCTCCCTTTATATTTGGAAGCTGTAGCTACTATTGGAAGTCATTACTTCCCTTGAACAATAACTATTGATTATTTCTCATATATTGTGCATATTGTATTGTGGTGTATTGGTGTAACTCTTATACTATTTTTCATTGCTAATTGGACATAATTGAATGATTTAAGTATAATTTGAAAAGGTTTTTAAATTGTACTTGATATTGATTCACCCCTTTCTACTCTAGACACTGTGAGGCAAAGTGTCCCATCTTGTGACACTAAAAACATTTGACTTTAGAAAATTCAATGTTATTATTCTTTTCACCTTTATTCTTCTTTCCCTTTCCTTTGCTTGCAAGAGCCAAGCATTATTCATCCACAATATGTGGTGAATATGAAGATCCTGATTGACCAAGTATGATCTCTTCCTACACAAAATCATCCCATAGCCACTGCCAATCAGGGAGTTTCTCCCAAGAAACTACTCCACAGACAAAGACATTCCATGACTTCGTAAATCCATCCAATGCAATACGCACCAACTTGGTTTCATCTACTGTTGCACCAACTGGAGCAAGATCATCCCAGATCTGAGTTATCCTGGTAAGATAAGGTATTACACCCTCACCTTTGGCCATCTTGGTCCTACGCAACTACTTGCATAGAGCCATCACCCTGTTTTCATTTTTGTTTTGGTATAGGTCACTCAGTGCCTTCCACATGTATTTTATGATAGTATTTCATGAAATATGTGGGACCACATGATCCTTTATCCCATCAAGAATCAAGATCTTTTCTTTTTTCTCAACCTTCTTCAAGATGGCTAATTGAGCTGCATCTATGGGAGCAGTTGCAATCTCTGGTGTAAGCTCAAGGACTTCATTTACCTCCAACACCATAGTCACCCTCTCCTTCTAGGTGGGATAATTCTGAGCCCCATAAATCCTATCCTAAAAGCTTATACTCATGGCCATTTATGAAAAATATTTTGCTTTGCAGTATACCTTTATGTTTCGCACATGTGAACTCTTCTAATGCAGATCTAAACTTTCTACTACAGATATGAAATCCTTTGCTCTAGATCTGAATTTTATGTTGCAGATTTGAAACCCTCTACTACAGATCTAAACTTATTGTTGCATATCTGAATGTAATGTTGCTTCTTCAACAATCTTGCTTTGATACCATGTTAACTTTCTCTAAACCTAGTTCACTAAACCAATTAATTTTTTCTATTAAATGATTATACCAGGTTTTCTTCACAAATAAATAAAACAATGCAAAAATAATAACCATGAACTTAATAGTAAAGGATAACATCAATCACATCAGATGTACACAAGTAATTTTGGACAATTCGTCCCTAGAAAATCCCCAGAGGGAAAACCAGTGCAACAGATTTGGATTTTATTATTATTGAGCAAGAAAATATAGAGATCTCTTACAATTAAATTGGCCTAGCCAAATGCCAAACCTCCTCAAAAAATGTACGACCCCTTTATGCAAATCCTCCTACGCCAAATCATACCATAAGACACCCCTGCATGAGCCTCTGTGTATCTGTATGACTATCTGCGTGGGTTCTGCGTCACCTAGTACGACTACTTTCATATCTTTAGGAAAATACCCCTGCAATGTTGAAAATGCATGCCAATATCAGTGTAGAATCCTCCTCTGTCTCCCTACAAACTCTCTCTCCAAACCCTCAAGTAATTCTCCTCTTTTTCTCTTCAGAAAATCTCCCCTCACCATGTCGATCTCCTTTTTACTCAATGAGCAAGTGAGAAACCCTATCTCCAAAAGGATGGAGGGCCAAGATTGATCCTTACACACTTTATGAGATCAATGGTCAAGATTAAAATACCACAAATTAAATTATTTCTCACTTTATGTTACAATCCTAAAGTGCTCTACACATGCATAGATGTCCTTGGCCCTCTTACTTGCATTTTTTGCCAAAGCACTACTGACTAGCTCTTCTTAAAAAACCATTTTTTTCAATATGTACGTGCCCTGCACCATTACTACCTACGTACATATGCTTGATGCACCACTACATCTTGTGTACATACGCATGATGCACCATTACAACCCGCATATACTTGCAAAAGTTGCAAGGAATTCATTGAAATTGATGGGCTATTGGTAGTTTCCCAACTAATCCACCTGCTATAGCCCATCACCCAACCGAATAACCATCCTTTTGTCATATAAAAGGAGGTTTTGGGGTCTCATTTAACATCTAATCATAAGAACAATGAAACTCTACCTGATTTTAATTCCCCTCCTTGCCCAAGATTTTGCTTCCTTTTGTGAGAAATTGCTTCAGCATTCCCTCATTAGCCCCTTCTCCCTCCATTTAACCCACTCACTTCCATAGAAGAGATCAAAAGGTTGAGAGGAGAAGTTCATACAAGGTGCACTTGAAGTTTGGTGAAGAGGAGCCTGGACCAAGTTTGCGGAATGATAGTCGGCTTTGATTGTAAATGTATAATCTTTGCGTTATTAATAAAAGAATTACATTTTCTTGTCCCAAATGATGGTGTCTTGAATACTTTTATTGATTTATGCTTGAAATTCTAACATCTAACCCTAAATTATATATGGAATAACATGCTTGTAGTTTTATGTTTGTCAATATTTGGATGCAGGTCATCCCTGGGAGGAGGTGTGCAGTCAATTGAACTTCCAAGTGTGAGAAGGCCATCACTAGATGTGGATTAGAGGTATAGTTACCCTATCTCCTTTTTCCTTGCTTTCTTTATATTAGTTTTGGTATGTTTGGGGTAGTATAGAGAATTAATTGAATTTTAGACGGTCAATCTATCTGCCTACATTCTGAACCTTGGTGTAGTCAAAGGGGGATTTTTCCTTCTAGCAGAACTAGCGACCATACTGGGGAAGCCTCTAGGGTTTTTTAGGGGATTTTGGGTTGTTTGATTGGTTTGTTTTCCTTTCAAGTTTCTGTGAGTTTTATGAGTTTGTCTAGGGATTCTAGTCACCTTCAGGTGTTATACCAGTTGTCCCTGCCCTGTAAGTATGTCTGATATTTTCTTTTTTGGAAATATACAGAGGTGTACGTGCTCTGTCTTGAGTCAACCCACGTACATGCGCGCCCTGTTTAGTAAATAGCCCACATACATACACAGGCTACTGAAGCAACAACCCACGTCTCTGTTTCAAGAAAATTTATGAAAAAGAGGATTTTGCCTCTTTCCTTATTGAAGTTCACACTTATTAGGGTTTTCTTGGATCAATCCAGAGTCTCTGTTTTACATCCATAGTCTAGGTTAGAGTTTAGTTTACTTGTCTTCTTGATTTTCTTGTGTTTACTTTTGAAAGAGTTTTGAGCAATTTATTGAATTGTAGATCTGCCTCATTGGTTTCTTGAGTGATTCCCTACAATCTGGAGTGGGCCAAAGGTCTATTTCAGTCTTGTCTTAGTGTTATTTTTTACCGCTTTCACTTTCTTTGAAAAAAGAAAAAAAAAGATTTATTTCAATTTTTCTCTTTAAGGCAATTTGAAAAAAAAAAAATTTATTTTTGGTTTAGTAAAGTAGTTAGAGTTGGTTATTTGCTAAAAAGTAAAAAGAGTCTATCTTTTAAGTTCTTTATTTATTTCTTGAAGCATAAGTATCTTGTAGTCAAGTGAAATTCCGTTTTAGGTTTTCTTTACAAGATCTTGAAAAAATTAGTTAAAGAAAAGTTGGTTACAAAGAGTTAGTTGTAAAAATTTGCTTTTGATTAGAAGTAATTTTGCTTTCAAGCTTCGTATTTTTATCCTCTTTTTTTGTCTCTTACAACATCACTAGTTTCACCGCCATATCTTGTGAGTAAATCAAGCCATTAAAAAGAACACTAATCTAAAATAAACTAGACTTTTTTTTTGTAGGGTAAACCAACTAGTTTAGGGTTAGGGCCTTGAATTAGGTTGGAGAGGAAACTCTTCAAGGCCGTTAAACAAACATTGGAGTCAAAGTTAGGGAGTGTTTAAGACTAATGTCATAAAATTTATCTAGGACCCCCTCTAACAATGGGGCTAAACACGAGGTCATGTGAGGAAAGGAAACAGAGATAACCCCTCCAAACATGGACTAAACGTAGTGGGGACCACATATTGAGGATCTGTCATGGGAATACTACCGACTACATTTGTCTACGGAGCTTCATGGACCTCAAATCCATTCGAGTTCCTATGTTGTATTCCGGACCACTTTCTCTCGATACCCTCGATAGGTTTCAGACTTGTTATCCTGCTCATTGCGATCTACCTGACTGTTGACTGTACCCTCCTGGTGATTGATTGCAAGAATGAAACTTAGTTTCCCATATTATAGGGACTTACAAAGGTGATTGCGGGGGTATACCACGGTACCTAGGGAAGATGTCGGGTCACACTTCGCAGAGTATACCCAAAGGAAGCTTCCATGTTCAAGTTGCACTTTCAACAATTAGTTTCTTTAGTGATGACTGGCGTAACTGTTCTTCCTACTAGATATTTTATTGCTTGATTTGTCTTATAGGAATTTTTCTAGTGTGTTCTTGGTATTTAAACACTAGTTACGCCGTACTGTGTCAATTCATATTTTCAAAAAGTGGATTATCATGAGATTCGTCGATCGCGTAGGCTTCAAGGCCTGTAGTCGGTTGCATTAGAGCCACCCTTGCCACTATTACAGAGAAGACTTGACCAGGAAGGGTCGTTCAAAGAGACCGGGCCACAAGAAACTGTGCCTGAGCCTACTTCATGAGGAGACTATTCGACTCTAGAGGAACCTACTATTTTTGACCTTGGGGTGAAACCTCTTAGGCCAACCAACACTCCGATTACTAACTTGTCTGCACCAATCTTAATACAATTTGTCCCTCCTGAGATGGCACCTTCTGAGCACTAGTTAGTCTTACAAGCAGCCATGGAAGAAAATGATGCTACTTTGTTCGGGAGTCCTCATACTTTTGTTTCGGATACTACCACAAGGGGGTATCTTTCCTCCTAACCCACCTTCACTAGTCCAGACCATAGTGGTATCATCTCCCTCTACCTCGGGAAGTGGTATGATACCGTCATCGGCGGCGACCACTGCTCCATTTCGTATAGTGTGATGGGCCCTCCATTCTCATATGGGATTCCAAGCTTCGATTCAAACTCAATCCTTACCTACTCCAGCTTACAGACCATGGTTCTAGGGGCAGGGAGCTCAAACTCTCCTGTGCAAGGGTCCACCGGGGACACTTTAGTCCCCTTTAATGATATCCCTTATGGTGGGGGTCATATACCTCCTCTGTCCCCCTTGCTCAGTGGTGCTTTCCAACAACCCATCAAGCCGAATGTTAATTACAACTTGTTTGGAGCAGGAGGTTTAGGACCTTCATCTTACACTACGCTAGTGGGACATATGTTGTTTGATTTGTTCGGTGTGTTTGGGAAAAACACTTTCTCTTTGTTTTTCATCTTGGCTGGGGGCAACCCTAGTTTTGGTTAACATAACCCCGTGCAGGGTACTAGTGTAGGGTACTATTCCTACATAGGGAGAAAGTACAATAGTTTTCTCCTCTCAAGGGCTTTGGAATCCTTCGCAAGGATCTATTCCCTCACAAGGGATGTCAGTTAGGGGTAACCCCTTCCATTCTCAATGGAACCTCGGGCAAGGTTCAATACCTATGCTCATCGGATTGGCTGGGGGCATCCCCTTCCAAAATACTTGGAACACAACATAGGGAGAAATACCAGCCCAAGCCATGTCATCCAATTATGGGAGTCATTCGATGATATCCCAACAAACACATTTTTTGTACACTGGTCAAGGCCACAGTTCCTACCAGAACCCTGGCCAACATTCCAACTTTTCTTGGCAACCTAGTGCTAGTCAAACTCTAGGACCCCTTTTTCCTGTACATAGTACTCAACCTAAACTACCATTTCTGGCAATGCTACATTTTCCAAACTTGCTGAGATTGCTTAACTATCCAATTTTTCATGATCCGCGTTGGCCTCCCATGCCGCCCAAGTTTCCCTTGGATATTCCAAAATTGGAAGGTAACCTTGGTGAAGACCTAGGTGATCACATGACAACCTTTCACTTATGGTGCTCGTCAAACTCACTACAAGATAACTCCGTCCAGTAGCACATTTTTCAATGCACTCTTATCGGGGGTGTCGCGAAATGGTATATTGAGCTCGACCGCTTGAGGTATTCTTACTTTAACGACTTGGTTATGGTCTTCTTGAACCATTTCTAGTTACCCGTGAGATATGATGTCGGCACGAAATTGTTGGCCAACTTTGAGAAGACTAAGGTCGACCATATGTCCAATCACATTCGAGAATGGCAGCGATGGAAGACTTTGATTAAGGTCTAGGTCCCACAGAATTTCTTATTGGAGTGGTTCCTAAAGTATTTGGTGCCTTGCATTTCCAAGGACGTAGCAACTTCTGGAGTGTTTTCAGAGGAGGAGGTGATAATGAGAGAACAAAAACTTGAACTGATCTACTCTCAGTCCGACATGCTCTATGAGATTTTTCCAGATGCACCATGATCCATCCTTGACAAAGACAATAACATTTTTGGACCCTGTGACGATGGTATTGTGGGCTCATCACAAGGAAATTTCACTGACCTGTTGTCAAATCAATTACAACAATTGTCGATACAACATACTGCGGCCAACCAAACCTCTGGTTCAACTATTTCCCCTACCCAAATGTTAGACGTACACAATGTGTAGTCGACGAACCTGAAGGCCAACCAACAGCCTAAGGGAAAGAAGAAACAATGAAACAAGAAGGGTAAAGAGGACAAAAAGAATAATAAAAATGATGGCGGGGGAAAAACGGAGAAGAGAAATTTGAAGTATCTGTATAACCTTTGCACGGAGGACCACCTGACTCACCTATGCCCTCAACTCATGAAAGCTTAGAAGCTATTGGTGCAACAACAACCTATTGTGCTGATGAACTAATTTCCACATGGGCAAAACATGGCTCAGGCTTCAACATCCTCAAGCGCGGAAGGGGGCAGTCAGGGACCCCCTGTGTCTACTAGTAATAACTCAACTGCAAATGTTTACATGTTGAAAGTCTATGCTCATATAGCGACCAGGGCCCGAGATTATGAAATGCTCGAATCTGTCGCAAAGGGAAAAGAAGCCACAAACCCATCGATTCCTCTCTAGATTGAGAAGACGATGGGCGAAAAAATGACACGCATCCTGAAAGGGGTGTTCAATAAATCTTCTCATAATCCAAACGCGAGGGATGCCCAAAACTACTCCATTTAGGAAGATTTGGCATAAACCCTTTGTGAGATGTCTACTTTGGAGGTCCTCCAAAGTTTCCCTTCACAAAGAAAGGCTTTGTTATCTTCCTTGGGATCTGCAGAGACTTGTAACTTGTGAGCAATCATTCTTGATCCAATCGACTTGAAACCTTGTCTTCCTTACCATGTTGTATTTCAGATAGTAGTGGCTTACACCATGAAATATTTTACTTGAAATATATTCCATACTATGGTTGATGAGGGCACCTTGACTTGCATGATTTCGTTGGCATGTTGGAAGTCCAATGGCCAGCCCAGTTTGTCTTTGTAACCTATGTTTCTTATGACATTCAACAGTCGGTCGTTCAGACCACATGGAATCATTCCTTCTTTCCCCATGCAGTTAGGAGGAAATACTATGTGCTTTGAAGTTGGAGTGGTCGATGCACCTCTCGACTACAACCTCTTGTTAGGGAGGAGTTGAACCTATGCAATGCATGTAGTGGTTACTATAGTTTTTCGGCTCTTGTTATTTCCACACGAGGGTCACATTGTTACCATTGACCAGTTGTCCTTCTCTCATCTTGACCCTTCATTGGGGGCATCCATGATACTGATGATTGATAATCCTCATCCCGACACCGTCAACTTAGGGGTTGGTTTGTGTCCATAACTGATGGGTACTTTCGATTACCTACCACCTTCTGGTGATGTCAAGCTTATATTGGCTTCCCTAGACTAGCCTAGGGCTAAAATTTTTCAAATGTCGTCGTTTTGAATGACTTACTTTCACAATTTGTGGACTCTTCCTTCCCCATCAATTTTGATGGAAGGGACAGGGAATTCTGGAATGGCCATGCCCTTATCTGCGGTTGAAGTTGCATACAACTTTGCCTAGTAAACTTTAGTCGACCCTGATCCAACTCCCGCACAAGAGTTAGATCCATTTCTCGAGCCTATTTTGGCTCAATATTCTCTTGCCACTACGGATCCTTTAGGCCTGGTCTTTCCCTCAGATGAGATGATTCTTGAGGCATTGACTGGTCCAGACAGACCCTGGGATGATCTCTATCATAGATCTCACTTCCTCCCGGAGTTAAGGAGAATAGAGGCAAGCGAATTTGTTTTGGCTGTCAATGGAGATAGGTCTTGTATTATTAATCCTATGGCTACACACGCATTTTATGCCAAGGGTAATATGGTGAGTATCTATAAAATGATTCCCATTGATATCTCCAGAACCCCTAGCATCGTGGAGAATTTTTTTGTTTGAGTGGACTGCTCCCCCGAAGAGATTTGAATTTATACGAAGTTATTTAAGGAATTATGTGATGTTTTTTCCTGGTATTACGAGGAAATTCCAGGCATAGACCCAAGAATCATCAAACATGAAATAATGACTTATCCTGATGCCAAGATGGTCTGACATAAGTTTCATCCGATAAATCCTCAGAAAGTGGTAGCAATTAAGGATGAAGTAGAGAAATTGCTTAAAGCTGGTTTTATCTACCATGTGCAGTTGATGGAATGGGTGTCAAACCCCATTCTAGTTAACAAAAAATAGGGTACGATCCACATATGCATGGACTTCCATGAATTGAGAAAGGCATATCCGAAAGATAATTTTCCCACCCCATTCATCGACCAAATTGTTGATGAATGTGCAGGCTGTGAGGTCATTTCATTCATGGATGGTTTTTCAGGATATAACCAGATTTAGATCAAACCCGAGGACCAGCATAAAACAACTTTTATTTGTCCTTGGGGCACGTTCTCATATCATAAGATGCCTTTTGTCCTGAAGAATGATGGGGCCACTTTTCAACGGTCCATGTTGTTTGATTTCCATGACCTTAGACATATAGTCAAGGCATATCTTGATGATCTAGCATCATGCTCTCGCAAGAGATATGATCATCCCACACACCTCCAAATAATTTTCGAACGATGTCGCTACTATCGGATTTGCTTGAATCCTAACAAGTGTAGTTTTTGTGTGACGTCGGGTTGTATCTTAGGTTTCATTATTTTGACAACATGGATCATGGTCGATCCTCTCAAGGTTGAGGCGATAGTTCAATTGCCTCCCCCGTGCACAATACCCCAACTTTAGAGCTTACAGGGGAAAGCGAACTTTTTTCGGCGTTTTGTCATGAATTATGCCGATATCACTAAAGTTTTTATGCATCTGTTGAAAAAGGGAGTCCCATTCTGTTGGGACAAATCCACTCAATGCTCTTTTGAAGCATTGAAAAATTCCCTTACTTCTGCCCCTTCGCTCTGGCCTCCCGATTATAACATAGATTTCTTGTTGTAATTGGATGCTATAGAGTTGACCAGCGGGATGGTCTTGATTCAAGAGGATGGTATTCTCGAGGAGAATGTTATTTATTACCTTAGTCAAGGCTTGGTTGGGCCGAAACTCAAGTATTCCCATGTTGAGAAGATTTCTTTAGCAGCAGTGTTGTTCAACATTTTCGTCATTATATTCTTCTTCGCAAGACAACTGTCATTGTCATTGTGAACCCTTTCCAATATGTGTTGAAATGACGAGTCATTGGTGGAAATATCAATAGATGGATTGTAATACTCCAGGAATTTGACTTGGATTTTGTTTCCACGAAATCCAAAAAGTCGTTGGTCTTTGTTGAACTTATTTCAGAACTTTCGGTCGAGTCTAGTGATGTCACATTCGAAGAATCGCCTATCAAAAGAGATATTTTTATAATCTCATATTTGGACCCATGGTATGGAGATATACTAGTCTATATCCAGACTTTGAAGTGCCCTATGCCCTATTGCTGCTTCCCACGACGAGCATCAATGAATTCTCCTTCAGGCACAAAACTATCTCATACTCGATGACACTTTGTATCGTCGAGGTGTAGATTTCATTCTTCATCGGTGCCTTATACACACGGAATCAGATCTCATTCTGAATGACTGCCACAATAGAGCATGTGGTGGTCATTTTTCTGGGTTGGAAACAACCCAAAATATTCTATGTGCCGGTTACTTCTGCCCTATGTTAATCAAGGATTGCATTGAGGCGGTCAAGAAGTGCCACCCGTGTCAGATCTTCTCTCGGAAGATGCAGGCACATCCTGCTCCCATGTTTCCTATCATTGTTGTTGGTCATTTCACCAAGTGGGGGATTGACTTTACAACATGTCACCTGGTTTCATCCAGGGGGCATCGTTACATCATCGTAGCGGTAGACTACTTCACAATGTGGGTCAAGGCTATGCCAATGTTTAACAATGATGGAGAAACAACAACTCTTTTCATTTTTAACCAGATCATAGCAAGGTTCAACATCCTTGAAGGAGATTGTCACTAACCATGGCAGTCACTTCCAAAACAAAATGATGACTGAGTTAACATCAAAGCTTCGGTTGAGGCAAGTGTTGAAAAGTCAACAAGAAATGTGTGTCTAATTTATTTTTCCCTTAAATAAATTGGACAATAAATATTAATCTATTATCTCATAATTACTTGAAATAATTAACTGAAATGGAAAATCAGTTAACTATATGAAATTTGAGTTCAAAGGTTGACTGGTGGGACATGGAAGTCGAACTAGTTGTAACTAAGTGACTTGAAGTTGTTACAGAGTTATAAGTGTAGTTATGTGAGTTGTGAAGTAGTTTAACTTAGTTAAGTGAGTTAAGCTCAATTGTACTAGTTGTAACTAAACTTACACTAGTGAGAGTTCAGTGAATTAATTATTAATTAATTCACAATCAATGATCTCACATGCAACTGAAGATTTACCACCGTTAACTACATGCATGTCAGATCCAGTGGACACCCAATTGAGTTAACAGGTGAAAGGGACAGTTTGGCTATCAGTTTTGATTTGAGTGAAGTGCACTCATGAAATAACACATAAAATGTATGTGCCCATGATCAATGTGCAACCTAGGCAAGAGGAATTCAAATCATTTACAGGTTTTCCATTAGCAGTGATTGTGTCAAGGAGGCAGATAATTGGCACATGTATTTGCTGATTTTTGTATGATAGTATGAGGCGATTGTATATTGTACTGGGATATCTTGGATTAGATTTTTGTATGAGATTGTTTCATGATCCATGATATACATAATATATGATAGTGGGGTTTTTAGCTTTGTGCTTTCCCGGTAAAACATCTGTGTTATGTGCGATTGATCTTTCTTCTTGATATTGCAATTGGTGATCATGTTTTAAATTCCGCAAGAATATTTGTAGAAGAGATTTTGTATTTAACAGTGGCATATAATTGTTATATCAAGAGAATCCAGAAAATACATAATTTGTATTGAAATTTCTACATGGTATCAGAGCGCAAAAGATTGCAGAAGCTAAGTTTGTGACTGGATAGAATTCAAATTTGCAGAAAGACTTTCTTGGTGATACAGATGATTCAATATCGAAATGGATTTCACTGGCTTGAGGTTAGAGTATGCACTCGAGGGAAGCTCAAACTACATTGCTTGGAAGGATGGGATGGAGGTAGTACTCGAAGACAATGGCTTGAAGGAATTCATTGACAAAGATGTTCCTAAGCCAGATGTTGCAGATGCTGCAAATCTTGATGCATGGCAAAAGAAAGTGGAAAAGGCGAGAAGGATTCTCTTGGAGGGAGTACGAGACCACATTGTCTCAAGCCTCCATGGGAAAGCCACACCACATGCAATGTGGAATATATTGACGGATCTATTCCAAAACAACGACCATAGGAAATTGGCGCTCAAAGATAAACTTAGGAAGATCAAGATGGAGAAGGGCGAATCCATTCCAAAATATCTCACGAAGTTTGTCCAATGTCGAGATGAGATGGGGAGTGTGGGAATAACAGTCTCTGATGATGATTTGGTGAGCTTGGCGCTCCTATGACTTCCCAAGAGTTGGCACAATTATCAAGACTCTGTCAATGGAAGGGAAAAATTGCCAGATTGGGAACAACTATGGTTGGATTTGGTGCAAAAGGAGTTCAGGTGGAACACTAGAGATGAATCTTCATCAAAGCATGATGATGAAGAGGATTGTGCTTTGGATGCCAAGGAAAGGAAAGGGAAGGGGAATAAATTCCATTCAAAATCTGAGTCTAAAGGCAAGAAGATGGATTTGTCCAAAGTGAAGTGTTTTCACTATCACGGACATGGGCATCTTGCTACTAACTATCCGCAGAAGAAGAAGAACAAGAAGTTTTTTGGAGCTGCAACTGGTGAGGCCCTTGCCTTGCAATTTGAACTTGACTTCTCTTTGATCGCATGCATGGCTTAAAGTGCATTGGGATCAGTGTGGTATTTAGATAGTGGCGCTTCCTTCCACATGAAGAGAGATAAGGAGCTTTTCAGTGACTTGGAGGAGAAAGATCTCAAAATCCATATTGAGATGGGCGACGATGGATGCTACAGTGTGACTGGAATTGGTACAATTACCTTTTAGAGGGAGTTAGGTAAACCATTTAAATTGAAAGATGTTATGCATGTTCCAGGTTTGAAGGAAAACCTTCTCTTAGTCACAATGCTGGAGGATAGAGGCTATGACGTTGTTTTCAGTGATGGAAAATATTTCCTGCGATATGAAACAATAGGTCAAGTCAAGAAGATAGGGATTTGAGTTAAGAATATCTACAAGCTGTAGGTATATGGCTACGCTACCATGATGGGAAAGGTAGAAAAAGTGGTGAGCTGGGATGAGGGTGAATTATGGCATAGGTGATTGGGCCATCTTCATCATGGAGCCTTGAAGATCATGCAACAAATATCTATTGGACTTCCAATGGGAATGCTTTCTTAGTTAGATCAGTGCAAGGGTTGCACCATGGGGAAGTATGTAAATTCCACCTTTCATGAAAAGGAGAACTATGCTTCGATGATCCCGGAGAGAGTTCACACAGATGTGTGTGGACCGTTCTCTGTTGCTTCAATAGAAAAACATAAGTATTATGTTATTTTTGTTGATGACTTTTCTCGTAAATGCTATATCTTTTTCATGCAGAAGAAGGATCAAACATTCTCAAAGTTTTGTGAGTTTAAAGCATTGGTGGAGAAAGAGTCAGGGAAGCAAGTGAAGGCTCTGAGGAGCGATAATGGTGGAGAATACATCTCTAACAAATTCAAAGACTTCTACAACAAAGAAGGAATTTGAAGATAACTCATAGCGCCTCATAACCCACAACAAAATGGGGTCGTGGAGAGGAAGAACAGAACGATCGTGGGTGCATCGTGAGCGATGTTGCATGATCAGGGCCTACCAATGCATTTGTGGGCGAAATCACTCAATACTGCAGTTTATGCACAAAACCATTTTCCTCATAGAGCACTTGGCACGAATACACCTAAAGAAGCTTTCACTGGTAAGAAACCTGATCTTTCTCATTTTAAGATTTTTGGCTCATCTGTTTATGTGCATGTGACCAAGGATGCCAGGAAGAAGATGGAACCAACTGCTGAAGTTGGGATATTTGTGGGGTACACAGAAACACCCCATAATTATCGTGTGTATTTTCCTAACAGTAAGATGACTATTATGCGACGGGATATAAAATTCGATGAGGGGAAAGCCATGCGGTTGTCGCTTGAGAGGTAGCTAGACTTGCATGCAAAGGAGGAACTGTTGGTTTCCAAAGATGAGTCTCAATATGTGGATCAACCACATGAGGAGGTTCATGGAGTGGAGGAAGCCACTCATGTAGAGCCATCCATCAGAAATGGAAGAAAGCACACCACGGAAGCTGATAGATTGAGACTAGATGCTACACAGAATGTAGGAACCCCTACTTCA
>SNQJ01S0142357.1:26181-42395 GCA_010110895.2 Picea sitchensis
ATAGGTGGGCATGAATGCCTCAAAAATAAGGTTTGGTATACATTGCGGAGCTTATGCCCCCAAAAAATATACAATGGTGCCCTTGACACATAAAATTCTAGCCTATCTAAGCTCGGGACCTGTTGGCCCTGCCATAGTGAACAAAAACATTAGATAAACATCAACAGAGTTGGACCCAAGTCCATGGCAACCCCCACTACATGAGGTTGCATAGAAGGCGGGAGATCCTTGATCTCGGCCATGGGTACTGTACGAGTGAGTGCAGTTAGGTTTCACTCCACCTGCCTCAAAACTCTCTCAGCCTCTCCGGATGGAAGTCCCCCTACGGTCATTGGTCCACTGGATGTTGCTAGTCCCGCCTCTGGTCAATGACATTGCTGAGTCCTCATGAAGTCCGTCGGGTGCACCAGTCCCACATCTGTACATAACAAATACATGAAATTCAGTACTCTGATACACATATAAAAATGATATATATAAAAACAATTAAAAATTAAAATAACTTTAAAAACATGTTACTTATCTCTACTCGCTCCTCTCTAGGAGGCACGGGCATATATGGATCCCAGGAAAAATTAATTCCAGCATAGGGGTAGTCCTCTATCGTTGGAATCTGTCATGCCCACGAGTCAAAAAAAATTTCATCAAAGGCCTCTATGGTCCTCCCTCCCCTCTGTCGTGGCAACGATGCTTCCCATATGCATATTTCTGGGAAGGAGGCCACATGCCCCCATACAGTCTCTCTAGGACTTAGACTAGGCACTCTCGAAGAAGAAGAACAAGCATAGAATAGTGCCAAACCTGAAGTTCATGTTGTTGTGTTCTTGACACTCTATCAACTGTCTCTTCATGCATGTGAGCATGGTTGTACTCTAGTCAAATATATGTGCCTCCTGGCACTGAATAACACAATGCATGTGCACTCTGGAAGTCTGGTGAAGGGCCTTGGATCTAGTAATCCTCCCAATAAGTAGCAAGATCACTCTCAGAGACAAGCTGGTGATATTTTGAATTGGCACTTGAGAACCTACCTTCTCAGTGTCAGCCTCACAGTACATCTTTTTGTAGTCCTCAATGTTAAAATACCTAGGGGAAAATATTGTTTAAGGAGGTGGTTGTATACATTGGAAGGTGTTTAAATGCTCCCTCAACATTTTATATCCTTGTAATATCCACGTTTTGGTGCTCCCTCAAACTCTTATATTCCCCGTAATTCCTCGAGGTGTTAGCTTCTGTCTAACATTTCGATCCTCCCCTTGCCTCAACATGTTGGTGATAACATATGATTGTAGTCCCGATATCACACATGCTAATACATGTCAATCCCTTAAATTGTTCTTAGTTTCATTTTAACATGTTGGATTGCGAACGAAAATGACGAATAACACCCAATCCCTTGAGGCATGGATGAATGAATAGTAAGGCTAGGTTTCAATTGAGATCTATGAACTATGGAATAGGATGAAACTGTTGGTGGGCATGCCAAGAAAATCATAATATATTACCCTAGACATTGGTCGGGGCATGATCCAACACACAGGGAAGAACCTAGCTCTCAATTTTATTTTTACCATAACTTTTGACTCTGAGCTCCATTTCATGCCCTCAAGCCTCCTTATACCGTTGGAAAGGTCTTGTCGAGATGCACAACTTCTTAGTTATAGTTTTTAGGAGATTCCTCACCATTGACCCCATATTTCAAGTTTGAATACTGACATACTATCAACAACCCAAGAACCTAATAACACGACATTTCAATGAGAATGTCTGCGAAACCAAAGATTAAACACCGTGAAGTACATATGAACTTCTTACTCAACTGTCAATTGAATTTGAGATGTTTAAAATGCACATTTTAAAATATGTTTTGTGGTTTATACTGACAACTCATCTATTTTGTGATGAATGGCACCTAGGCACCAGTGCTAGAAGAAGATCATAATTAGGAATCTAAATACATAGTGTGTAAAGGAGCAGATTGTAGAGACACAAATGTTATACCTCAAGACAAGGATGATCCACTGGTACTCAGAACTATCCCTACAAATGTGATCTACAACAAATAATAAAATATTAGCACATGAACAACACTTAGCAAACAAGAACCAA
Organism: Picea sitchensis; assembly: GCA_010110895.2. Taxonomy (NCBI): domain Eukaryota; kingdom Viridiplantae; phylum Streptophyta; class Pinopsida; order Pinales; family Pinaceae; genus Picea; species Picea sitchensis. The sequence continues at coordinate 28,291 of SNQJ01S0142357.1, forward strand.
GCTCAAATGGTAGAGGACAAAGTACAAGATTTCATGGTAGGCAAGTCTCAACCGAAGAGACAAAAATGGTCCATAGTGTGCAAATTACTAACCACACCAAGGAGAACTAGGACCAAAACCCATGATGTCCCACAAGCACTAAAAGATAAATTCGAAATGTGAATGTACATGATGTATGATATATTAAAATTATGGACATTTCTACTATCAATATTCCCTCATCATTACATAGAGGATAGAGACAAAAGTTCGCAAACAAAAGGTCAAGAGTTAGTAAGGCAGAAGACCAATAGTCAAGGTGAATTTCATAAATGGGGGGACTGTACTCTAATTTGGGGCTTTTGGCTCTTAGATCTTCCATGTACTACTAGTGAAACTTTAATGAGAAGAATCCTTTTAGCCAAGCTATTTTCTAGAGAACTCGGATTATTGTGTTACACTTGTTGTGGATTTCTTTACTACCTTTGCTCAGCACTAGAGTTGTGTAAGAATGTTTCTAGCACTATAGACTATTCTCATGTGTGGTTGTTGCATTTTTATTTCTGTTCTTCAATAAATATTTGTTTGAATCTGTGAACATAGGATTGTCAATGATTGTTTCAATGATAGACTATTCCGGGTTTGCAGTTATTTACTCATATTCTTGTCTTTGTTTCGTGTGAACTAGGCCATTGATAGGAGCATGTATGGTTTTGTGTTTACTTTCTATTTACCTTTAGATTCATCTAGATGCATTCATCTTAAATTATTTTCATTTCAGTCTTTATCTTAGAAGCCATTGCCAGTGGACCGAGCTGCAACTAGTAAACCCCAAACTAGTAATGGTTATCAGGACATAATCCATATGGTTTCCTTATTCCAAACAGTGAAATGGATAATTAGGATTTCTCACTAGGAGTAACCCCTGATGTTGATTAAGGTTACACAGATTGCGTAAATAGAATTGGAACTATAAGGAGGGTTGGATGACAAACCTACCCATGTGGAGCCATTTCAATTAATTATTTAATTATCCCATGGGTCATCTCCATATCTCTGTATGGGACTACCCTTTGAGTCTCCCTAGACCCTCAATTGACATCCCAATCAATACATTCAACCTCTTGTCAAATTTGAAATTTGATGGTGAAGGGAATGTCTCTACATTCATGCACCTCAATTAGTTTAACATCACATGACATAATCTTAAAAAATTTCAGGATAACGAAATTTGTTGATTATTCATCCCCACATTAGAAGGAAATATTAAAGGTTGGTATCAGACATTACCAGTAAAATTGCTACATAGTTGGAAGCAGTTCATGGATGTATTTATCACCGCTCATGTAAATTATGACTACGAATAACTCTGTAATGAGCTTGAGGAAATTCGTAGGCTTAGAAATGAACCTCTAGATGATTTCTTTCAAAGAGTTATGCATACTTAATGTATATTTCCTGGAAGTGACAAACCCTTGAACCAAGAATTTCTTGACTATTTTTCATATCTTCTCTCCATTCCTAAAGGGAACAATCTCAAAAATGAAAATGTCTCTGATATGCAAAACATTGTTTCTCAATGCTCTAATCTAGATCTACATAATGAAGATTCAGTCACCTCCCATCTCAGAAGAATCTTTTCAAACATACAAACCATACAAGCCTACCCTCAGACATATAACACTATGGAGTCTAATTTCGAAGCACAACATGAGGGTAATGTTTCAAAATATTATTTCAAATATGTATTGAATGAAGAATCAATTTGTGAAACTACTATAGATTTGAATGATAATCTAGCACTGAGAAACATAGAAATTATATCCTCTAATGAAAATCATGTTTTGATAATGAAAGATGAAGGATACACGATTTCAAACAAACACGATGTCAACACAAAAGGAGAATCTCCATCAAAACCCCTAAACCACTTAGACCCGGTGTGGGGACAAACCAGTGACAATCCTTTAGGAATTGTATTAATCATTTATCTTGAATATCAAGAGAGTCATGAGTATGCTTGGGTCTGTGAAAGGTCTCCCACCGAGGAGATATGGTCATTTTCAAAATTTGAAGATCTCTATTCTCTTTATACAAATCTATTTGATGATGATTACCTACATGAGCATCCACTAGCTTGTCTTGTAGTATAATATTTACATTTTTCTTTCAATGATGAAATATTGAATGATAAAAGAGAGCAAGAATATTTCCAAGCTTTGATTAATCAAACACCCATTCATAATAATAGTCCATCTAGGGTGCACAATTTCAAAAGTCATTTGTAATTTGACTACCCAGAACACACTAAAACACAATTTGATCATTATGACTCCATCTTTGATGATTATATTTCTGTTTTGGAATTGAGTGTGAGCACCAACATGTCATTCACTAATCCTATACAATCATGAATCACTAATATCAATGCATATAAGTTAATTATAGAAGACACAAGGCATGCAAAACAAAAATAATGTTCATACCCCTATGGGGAATGACAAGAAATAGATAGCCCATTTCCATTCAAGATAAATGAAAAATCAAGTTGATCCAAGAAGTATTGCTAGATAGATTTGCTCCAGAATCACAAGTTAATATTTATGGGAAGATGCATCACTCATCCTTGGATTTTGTTCCAATACTCCAACACTCCTTAAATTATTTCAATGATGTTATAGGAGAAGGATTGGAGTCATATTTTTCTCGATGTTTCCCTCAAACTTGTAGGTATCTATCACTTGTTTTGAACCTCTTTTGTGATGATTTTATTCTTTCAATCAATCATGTGATACCTCAATTGTGTGCCTACGCAACACTGGAATACTCTTGTAGACATTGAGGTAATCAAGTGGCTACATTGACTTTATGACTTCACCTAGCACTTGTTGAGCTAGTGTAGGGTAGAGTAGGAATAGGGGTAGCATATCATTTACTTCCATTTCTATTTTTAGAGTAAATTTTGACTTATTTTAGTTTCTTGAATAAAAACCACCATATGTTATTAATCTTGTTGCGATTTAGGATGGCTTATTTTAATTCTAGCTTCTTTTTGCATGTTTTTTTGTTCTTTTCACTGCACTTTCATTTTGTTGTTCAACTTGAAGCTTGGCTTGATTTTGGTTTACATTTATCTTCATGAGAAAAGCATGTGCATAATCCTTTTGTAAAGTTTCAAATAGAGGATTCATTGGATTCAATAGCATTCACCTTAGCATTGACAACTAGAAATCAATAAGTTGGAAGAACATGATCATGAGTCTCTAAACAAGTACCTACTATAGAATACTCTTTACATTTCCAGGGGAATTAGAATAAGTGAAAAATTACACCCTACAACCTTGAATTATTTTCCCTTTCAGATTCCCGACATATTATTAATGGATAATGCTTAAGGTATTGACTATCCAAGCTCTTTGTGCATAATCAACAAAAGTGACTATTAATTGCATATGTTCATGGCTTCAAATTACATTAGATTGAACAACATATCATACTACATCTTTCTTATCTTTGTACACGGAAAATCATAGTTCTCCCATTTCCATTTCCTTCTGGTAAACTTATTCATTGGGTAACTAAGAGTTTGACTCCATTTCCCAATATGGAAAAGATACCAATATGAAAATATTTCAAATTACGAAGAATGTTGAGAAGGATAATCAAGAATACACTTTCAAATTTCAACCAAGTATACAAAGTAGGGACCATATAGCAGGCATCCCATTCAATTATAGAAGTGTTACCAATTTGTTTGCAATTCCATGCTCATAGAAATTCCAATAGAGAAGAAGTTATATGTAGCCTTGTCCTACCATTTTTCTTTGTAGGTGTTGTGTGGATACTTGTCCCAGTTTTTGAGATGGAACCTATTCAAATCCTACCGTACATGATTGTTGTGAGTGGGAAATCCCTCTACAGACTAGCACTTAGGGTTTTATCATGCATATAGAAAAGACCTAAAGATTCCTACTTTCTACCGTCATCCCGGACCTAATCCCCATTATTCTTAAGCAAATACGTAGTTAAGAAGATCAAGTGAGCATACCTTATTTTGGGCGTTTGATATCGATCCTTCTTTATTCTTAGTCACTTTTTGACTGTAGCTCTCCTCCCAAGGCTGACCTACATTCACACAAGACAAACAAAGAACTCCACATGCATTTGATTTACAGATTAATGGGTTAGAGATTTAATCAATATGTATGCAATAAACCATGAAAACCTCATATGGTGGGACGGGAAAAGTACTTCTTTATTATTAACTTCAACAAATCAACTTATAATGATGAAGCCGACCGCTACTCCATGAACCTTGTCCTGGGCTCCTCTTCAACTGTCCTCCAACTTCTTTGCTCTATACTTTTGTTTGCATAAGGATGGCTAAAGGTTGGGACAAAGGGAATGCACAATCGGGTATAGTTTCTTTACTATGATTCTCCTCTTCCAAATGGGACCCCTAACCCTTCTTTTATAGGATAGAAGAAGCTAGGTCTTTGGTTGAACTTCCGGCCATGCATATCCAAAAGGTTTAGTTAACTTACCCAAAGCTGTGTGTTCTGTCAGCAACTTTCCTTTTTTCGTGCTTTTGTAAGTACACGCGGGTTGTCTTAGGTCAGCTAGCATGTACACACGTGTAGTAATGGAGCAGGGTGCGTGGTCCTTTATAAAAGGGGTTTTTAAGAAGAGTTGTTCAACAGTGTTTTGGCAAAGAAGGAATCTGAGATGGCTTGATGCCAGGTAAGCATGTCTGGTGCAAATTAGGGTTATAACAGATGTCCCCTAATGTGTGAGATCAGAAGAGCATCTAATGGCCGAAATACATTAACAATATTCACCGATGTGCCGAACAAGTGAGGCCATGGACTAGAAATCGGGAGGTGGCATCTGCAAAATAATAATTGTCTCACCGAGGTAGGCATACCCATGCTCAGGATAAAATAGAATCATGGATACTAATCAAATACACTATAGATCCATGTCATATAACTATATAAAGTGTAGCTGCGAACAATACACATTGGAGCTACATCTCGAAATAAAAAATATATACGTGTAGAGTATCCATCTTCTTAGAAGATGATAAGGCCCGATGGCTGGAGATGAGGTCTTTAGAGCTCGAGAAAAAACTTCAAAATCTTCAAAACTCGGGTAGGAGTGTAATATGAGTGTATGAATTCACTACCCAGAGGTATTCGATGGCTTGTTGGTCATGGACTAGAGAATCTTGATGATCAGACTAAAGGCTTCATTGATTTCGAAAAAAGACTTGATTGGACATTCAAGATGGATGGGTATGAGGGCAAGAGACAAACTACAGAAGGGTCGACTCAAGCTTGGTAAAAACTCCCCTTGGACAATAGCACGACAAATGATGAGACTCAGGTAGCATGGCATTAACATAAATTTACAAGGTAGGAGGAAACACAAACTCTCCATATGTTTGGAAGAATAACCAAATGGAGAAGGACACAACTCTATGTAGAGAGAACAACTTCCTAAGGTCGTATTAAATCCCATAGTTTGAAAAAAAAACGGATAGATGTGCTTTATCCAAGGGTGACTCATTATGTTGCCAATAAAGAAAATACTTTTCCCTTCCTCTTTTTGGGGTATATTTGATTTTTTTTGTCTTTTTCGATAACTTTGGAAAAAGAATAAAATAATGTTACATTACAAAGGAGGAACGAGTGTTGAAAACATACAAGTTCAGGGCGCAGGGACAAGACTGATATTCAAAGTAAGGACACTCGGGAAAAATCCTCCCGGAGCCAAAGGTGTCAAGACGTAGAGGCAAAGTGTTACAAGGTTTGAGTATAAGGCATGCTTTAGATGGTTCAGTTGAGAGCAACATGGAGTCGGCATTAGGCCAAAGACGCGGGTATGCAAATGCGATTAATACAACACACAATGGTAACATCCTTTGATGTGAATTTAACGAGCCCAGAGAAGGTAAGCTCGACAGTTTTTCATATTTAGAGAGCCTGAAAAAATGTAAAAGGAGACTCCAATGGGGTACCTTTTTCGAAGGTAGTCTAGTCGGTTCAAAAAAAGGGGTAAACTAGCATCGAAAATATGTCTATTCAAAACCATTTTAACGAGTGTGATAAAGACAAGATCACTCAGCCATTTTTTCATTTTTAAGGAGTCTGAAAAAATCTTAACTATGGACTCCATCAGGAATGTTCTTCTGGACCATTTTAATGAGTGTGAAAGAATAAGGTCACTCAACGATCTTTCAATTTTAGGGAGTCTGAAAAGAGCTTAACTATGGACTCTGTGGGGGTTCCTTTTTCGTACATTTAGTCCCTCAGGCCCGAAAAGGGGTTCAAATGATACCTGAGAGTACTCTTCTAGAGAACTGAAGTTCCTTAGAGTATACATTTGTTCATATAGTTGACCATCCAGACCGAATAATGGGTAAACTACCGCTGGACAAACGTGATTTCAAATTTCAGTTTAACGAGCATGAAAGGCCACAATATCGCTTGGTAATATTTTCATGTTTAGAGGGTCTAAAAAGGGCTTAAAGAAGACCCGTTATGTTTTTTGGGAGTCCTGAGGGTGAGGTCAAGAGTGAAAAGGAATCATGCAAATGAGGCTCAAACTCGTAACCAGGGAAAACAACAAGGACTCTTGAGCCTACATTCATTAGTGAAAACATGGACACCATAACACAACTAGGATCTACCTAAGGTATCCATGTTCCAGTAAGATCTACCACCAAATCAAGACACTTCTAAATTAGCAATGATGGTTCTGTGTCACAACCTGATGGGATCGATCCTATGGCAAAGGGATAAAGACAACGTTGGCATAGCTTTGACCCACTTTGTAAGTAGTCTACGACTACAATGATATAATGGTGCCCCCTTGCTGAAGGAGGGTTGCATGTAGTGTAATCAATCCCCCACTTGGTGAAGGGACCAACTATGATGACAGGAAACATGGGAGTGGGATGTGACCTCATCTTCTGAGAGAAGATATGACATGGGTGGCACTTCTTGACCGATTCGATACAATATTTGATTAGTGTCGACCATAAGTAACCTGCTCGTAAAATCTTTTGGGTTGTTTCCAACCCAGACAAACGACCGCCACATGCTCCGGTATGGAAATCGTTAAGCACAATAACCGCTTCTTCGTGAGTGAGACATCGGCACAGGATGCAGTCCACACCTCTTCGATACAATGTATCATCGAGTATGAGATAATTCTTAGCCTGATGGCATATACATTGACACTCATCATGAGAATCAGAGGTGGGGCACTTCAAAGTCTGGAGATAGAAAATTATATCTCCATACCAGTGATCCGAAGATGTGATAAAAAACATATCTCTTCTGATAGGAGACTCTTCGGGCACAACATCACCTGACTCAATCAAAAGTTCCGAAATAAGTTCTGCGAAGACCAGTGACTTTTTAGATTTCTCTGAAATGAAATCTAATTCAAATTCCTGGAAGACTAATATCCATCTACTGATCTTTCTTCCTATTACCCATCGTGTCAACATGTACTGAAACGGATTCACGACAGCAATGATGGTGGTCTTGCAAAACAGAACATAATGACGGAACCATTGAACAACATGGACTGCTACCAATGCAAGTTTTTTGATATGAGAATAATTGAGTTCCAGTCCTACAAGGCCTCGGCTCAGTTCACATATTCTGAGAACAAGTCATCTTCCTGAACTAAGACCATGCCGATGGTTGACTCTGCTATATCCAGGTACAATAAGAAATCTTTGTTATAGTTAGGTGGCCGAAGTAGAGGGGTAGTTGTGAGGGCATGTTTCAACGCGTTGAAAGAGCATTGAGCGGCATCATCCCAATGAAAAGGAACGTCTTTCTTTAGTAAGCGCATAAAGCCCTTTGTGATCTCAGCATAGTTAGCGATGAAATTTCTTAAAAAAAATCGCCTTTCCCCGTAGACTCTGAAGTTGAAGGATTGTGCGCGGGGGAGGCAACTGAATTATTTCCTCAACCTTGAGAGGATCGACCATGATCCTTGTTGTTGACACTATGAAACCTAACAAATGTCCTGATGTTACACAAAATCTACACTTGTTTGGATTCAAGCGAATCCGGAAGTAGCCACAACGCTCAAATATAAGTCGGAGGTGTGTGGGATGATCCGTTCTCTTGTGAGATCGAGATGCTAAATCATCTAAATAGGCCTTGAATATATGCTTGAGATCATGGAAAGCAAAAGACATGGCCCTCTGAAAAGTTGCTCCAAAATTTTTGAGACCAAAGGGCATCTTACGATACGTGAATGTACCCCATGGAAAAATGAATGTCATTTTGTGCTAGTCTTCAGGTTTGATTTGTATTTTATTATATCCCAAAAAACTGTCCATGAAAGAGAAGGCCTCACAACCTGCACATTCATCAATTATCTGGTCGATGAATGGTGTGGGAAAATTATCTTTTGGACAGGCCTTGTTCAAATCATGGAAGTCCATACATACACAAATCGTGCCCTGTTTCTTATTGACCGACACATGATTTGACACCCATTGGGTCAAATGGATAGGATAGATAAAATCGGCTTTAGCAGTATCTCAACTTCAAACTTAATGGTTGCTGCTTTCCTGGGATTAACTAGGCGAAGCTTCTGCCAAACAGGCTTGGCATCTGGATAAGTTGTGATTTCATGTTCGACTATTTTTGGATCGATGCTTGGCATTTCTTTGTAAGACTAGGCAAAAATGTCATGAAATGCTTTAGATAGATCTGTGTATATTTGAATCTCTCTGGGGGAGGAGTCAGCTCCAATGAAAACATTCTCCATGATGCTAGGGGTTCTGGAGATATTGATCGGTATGGTTTCAGTGATGGTTTCCATATTACCCTCAGCATAAACCTCATGTGTAGCTAAGGGATTAATAGGACAAAACCTATCTCCAGTCATAGTCAAGGTGAATTATCTGGCTTCGATTCTGCTTAACTCTAGGATGAAGTATGATCTATGATGAAGATCGTCCCAGGGTTTGTTCGAACTAGTCATTGCTTCAATTACTGCTTCGTCGAAGGGCAAGACTAAGTCTAACGAATCAGTGTCAATGAGAGAACCTTGAGCCCAAATAGGCTCTAGAAGCAGATCTAACTCCTGTACGGGATTTGGATCTATGTCAGTCAAAGCTTGCTGGACTAAAGAGTACACTACTTCAACTACGGACAAAGGCATGGACATGCCTAGGTGCCTTGTCCCCTCCATCGTGGCCAATGGGGAAGGAAGTATCCACGGATCGTTGAAGTAAGTCATGCAAAATGACGAAACTTGGAAAATATCAACCTTATGGTGGTTGGATATGAATTTGACATCACCTTGAGGGGGCAGGTAATCGAAGGTACCCATCAAATATGGGCACAAACCAACCCCTACGTTGACTACGCCTGGTTGGGGATTATTAATCATCGGGACCGCGGATACCCCTAGTGAAGGGTTAGGTCTGGAGAAAGACAATTGATCAATGGTCACAATCCATTTCTCATGTGGAAACAACAAGACCCGTAAAACTGTAGCAACCATTGCTTGCATGGCGTAAGTCCAACTCCTTCCTAACAGAAGATTGTAGTCGAGTGACGCATCGACTACTTCTACCTCGACGGACACGGTCTTCCCTCCTAACTACATGAGGAAAGAGGGAATGATACCATGTGGTCAGAATGAACAACCGTCAAAATTTGTGAGAAGAGTAGGTGACAGAAATAAAACGGGCTGGCCAATGGCCTTCCAACATGCCAATGACATAACGCATGTTGAGGTGCCCTCATCAACCACCGTGCGGAAGATATTTCGAGTAAAAGTTTTTGTGGGGTGAGCCACTACTATTTGAATCACTACGTGGTAAGGCAGACGAGGTTTTAAATCGGTTGTATCCAGCATGATGGTACCCGGATTACAAGTCTTGGTAGATCCTAAAGTGGATAACAAGGCTTTCCTTTGGGAAGGGCAGATTTGGAGGACCTCCAAAGTGGACATCACACAAGGGGTTTGAGACAAATCCTCCACCACAGAATAGTTCTGGATGTCCCTTGCATTTGGTTCGTGAGAATCTTTTTTGAACGTGCCTTTTGGGATGCGTGTCATTGTTTCACCTAAAGTCTTCTCAATCTATAGAGGAAGAGATGGGAGTTTGGCTTCTTTTCCCTTCTCAGAAGTTCTTGGTTTACTGTAGTCATGTGCTCTAGTCGATATCAAAGCATCACCCTTCATCATATACACATTCGTGGATGCGAGATTGTTCAAAGACGGAGAGGGTCCTTGACTGCCCCCTTCCGCGCTTGTAGAGGCTTGGGTTAGGTTTTGCCCATGCTGAAATGGTTTGGTTAACATGACAGGTTGTTGCTGTGTCACAAACTTTTGGGCCTCTACAAGCCGAGGACATTGGTGGGTCAGGTGGTCTTCCATGCACAGGTTGCATGGATACCTCACCTTCCATTTCTCAGTGTTGCCCCCACCAGCATTATTAGTGGATTTCTTATCCCCCTTACCCTTCTTTCATTGTTTTTTCTTTCTTTCAGAATGTTGGGTGGCCTTTGGATTTGTCAATTGCACTGTGTGTACATCCGAAATTTTAGTAGGGGGAGCAGCCAAAATAGTAGTTTGGCTAGACGTTGTGTGTTGTGTAGAAAATTGTTGCAATTGCTTCGTCAGCTGCTCAACAGGCTTTGTTTGTGCTGAACCAACAATACCATCGTCATTTGGTCCAGCTCTCTGTCTGGTTTTATCAAGTATTGAGCGTGGCGCATCTGGCAAGATATTGTATAATAAACTGGACTGAGAATAGATTAGCTCAAGTTGTTGAGTTCTCATGATGGAGTCTTCTTCGGAAAACACTCCCGACGTCACGACGTCTTTGGATAACTATGGGACCAAAGACTTAAGGAACCACTCAAGCAGTAATGATGGTGGGACTGGCACCTTAATTAAACTCTTCTAGCATCTCCATTCTCAAATGTGATCAGAGATATGGTCTACTTTTTTCTGTGCGAAATTGGCCAGCAGTTATGTGCCAGCGTCGTATCTCACAGGTAATTGGAAATGGTTTAGGAAAGCCATTGCCAATTCTTCGAAGGAAGAGTATCTTGAGCGGTTGAGCTCAATGTAGCATTTCGCGACACTCCCAATGAGAGTATGTTGAAACAATCATAACTGTATGGAGTCATCTTTCAACGAGTTAGATGAGCACCAAAGATGGAATGTGGTCACATGATCTCTTGGATCTCCGTTAGGTTTGGCTTTGAACTTTGGTATGTCTGAAGGAAACTTCGTCGACATAGGGGGCCAATGCGGATCATGACAGATAGGGTCATTCAACAACCTTGTCAAGTTTGGAAAATGAAAGGTTGCCAAGAAAGGTAGTTTGGGTTGTTGGTGATAACCATGGAAAAAGGGACCTGGAGTTTGACTGGCACCAGGTTGCCAGAAAAAGTTCGGCTGCTAACATGGGTTCTGGTAAAAACCATGGCCATGACCAGCGTATGGATTCTGCATGTGAGGAGACATCATCAGTTGATTCCCGAAATAGGACGTAGATGGTTGGGTGTGCATTATATTTGGAGGACTTTAGGAAGGGTTGCCTCATGTCGATCCCATGGGGATAGGCATAGTACCTTGTCCGGGGTTCCATTGGTTGTGAAAAGAATTACCCCAGATTGACATTATTGACAAGGGAACGGATCCCTGCCAAGAATTCCAAGGCCCTGATGCAAAATAAGTTCCTGGGTTTTCCCCCTGTACAGGAATAGTACCCTGCATAGGAATAGGTTGTCTGAAACCAAGATTTCCCCCAGTTGGGAAATCAGCTGACGAGAAAGCGTTGTTACCATATGCACCGAACAAAGAAAATGGTGTCAAACCTACCGACATATTATGCGAAGGTGGTCCTTGACTCCCTGCTCCAAATAAACTATGGTGTGTAGATGACCCGGCGGACTGTTGGTGGGTACCACCGAGTGAAGGGGACAAATGAGGTATATGACCTCCCCCGTAAGGGAAAGTATTAAAAGGAGATGAAGTGCCCCCCATGTGGCCTTGTAGAGGAGCGTTAGAGCTCCCTGCCCCCAAACCTAAAGTCTGTGAAGTGGAGTAGGAAAGTAGAGGACTTGTACCTGAGCTACGCATCCCGTATGAGAACGAAGGGCTTGTCGCACTAGGTGTGAAAGGGGCTGTGGCCACCGCCATAGATGGGATTAGATGACTGTGAGAGGTGGAGGCGGTTGAGACCATGGTAGCCCAAACCAGTAATGGTGAGTTAGGAGGTGGAAACTCTCGTGTGGTGACAATCATAGTGGGAATTGAATAATTCTCAGAAGGAGTGATAACATTTGTTTCCATTGCTGCATGCGACACTGTCTGGAACTTGTAAGGGTGAATTGGTACTACCATGGGTGCCGAAAGATTAGTGGTTGGAGTTTCAGATGGACCAAGATATTTTGCTCGAAATTCTAAAATGGTTGTTTCCTCCGGATGTTGGTCAGGCACAATTTCTTGTGACTCGATCACTTCAAAAGACCCTTGTTGGTCTAGCTTTCGCCTTAGTGGTGGTGGAGGTGGCTCCAATGTAACCGGTGATAGGCCCAGGAGTCTTCATGATGGGTGGATCTCATGATCCTCCACTATGTGAGAAGATCAAAGACACCCCAGGGCTTTCTATTCGTTCAAGAAACAACACACACTAAAAAAAGTCCTTGCAAGATAAAATAAGCAAACACTAAACTAATTGGAATAACAGTTACAACAACCAACACTAGAGAAACTTACCGGTGCAAGTGAAAATCGAACACGGAAGAACCCTCCAGGTATACTCTATAAAGTGTGGCCCGATGTCTATCCTAGGTACCGTGGTATACCCCCGCAATCACCTGTGTATGTCTCTAAAAGGATAGGCAACTAGGTTGCCAGTGCACGAACAGTCACCAGCAGGGTACAGTCGAAATTCGGGTAGACCACAATGAGCAAGGTATCGAGCAAGAAACCTGTCAAGGGTATTGAAGGCAATTGGTCTAGAAGACAACTGAGGACCTCGAACAGATTCAAGACCCATGAAGCTCCATGGCAAATGCAATCGACGGAATCCCAAGACAAGCCCTCTATATGTGTTCTCCACTACGATTGGTCCAGCTTTGGAGGGGTTATCTCCTCTACCTTTCCGCATGTGACCTCATGTTTAGCCCCCATGTTAGAGGGGGGTCCCAGATAACTTTCACGATATTGGACTTTGACACTCCCTAACTCAAACTCCAATGTTTGATTTTAATGGCCTTGAAGAGTTTCCTCTCCAACCTAATTTAAGGGCCTAACCCTAAACTAGTTGGTTGACCCTACAAACATAAAACATTTAATGAATTTTAGATTTAGCATTAATTGTTATGGCTTTTCTTAAGTCAAAGGCTATGAAAGTGAAACTAGTGATGTTTGAAAGACGAAAGAAAAATAAACAGAAAGCTGGAAACAAAAAACATTTAGTTAACTCAAATCTTAAACAACTTTTCAACCTTAAAAATTTTCTAAGATCTTTGAACAAAAAACTCAAAGCAGGATTTCACTTGACTACAAGTTACTTATGATCTAAGTAAACCGTCAAGAACTTATGAAAGCAAAGACTTTTCCTTGGTTACTAATGAAAAACAACACTTTTTAACCAAACAAAGAAATAAAATATTTTTTTTTTTTATTTGAATGCTAATGCAGGCACCACCTGCGAGTCTAAGCAGATCTTCGATTCCGCCATTTACTGTACTGGAATCTTTCTTGCATATGGTCTTCATCATTCTTTGACAGAACTAAACTTAGTTATCTGTCACTACATTTGGCAGTTTGGTTCTTGTGGCAGGAATATTGCCGAATCTGGCGAATTAGGCACCTTTTGGCATATCCGTTCTATTTGACAGAACTATTGCCGAATCTGGCGAATTAGGCACCTTTTGGCATATCCGTTCTATTTGAAAGAACTATTTCTGAATCTGGCGAATTAGCACCTTTTGTTTTCTTTTATTAACACCCAACGGAGATCATTTAAACTATATACCAAGCACCTCGGAACTATGTGATATGACCATAACCCCAACGGAAATCAATTAAACACGTTTTTATACTTACCATGATATTTC
>SNQJ01S0142358.1:0-19301 GCA_010110895.2 Picea sitchensis
AAGAAAAGGGAAAACACAGTAAATTTGATGCCCTCTGGTTCGGGCCTTTCAAGATCCTTGAAGTATTTTCAAACAACACTTACAGGTTGCCAGATCTGGAAGGCAATGAAGTTTTTATTTTTAGTGGCCCAGTAAATGGGCATTTCTTGAAAAAATGTTTTCTATGAGCCACAGTCGGCTCTTTTTGTTTTGTTTTGTAAATATTTTTTCTGTTTTTGTTTTTCGGACTAATAAATGACTCCATAGCCCAACAGCTAAGGCACTAAGTCTGAAAAAGAGTTCTTAGAGCATCACAGGGACGACTCTATCCCCCATGGAGCCAAATATTAGCGATATTTCTTGTAAGGGGGGCTAGAACAAAAAGGAAGGGGTTAAAAACCCACTTATCCAAAGTTTCGGGTGATAATGCGCCCCAGATTAAGTCACGAGCATGATCGAGCGGCAGTGATTTGCGCACCCGGATCAACGGTACAGGTTGAATTCCGGACCCCCCTTGCCTTTCTACCGTTAAGCGGGGGGGGTGTCCGGAATCGGGGGCGCACCTCTCCAACGACCCAGATCGGCGCGCCCGGATCAACGACGATAAAGGTAATTCCGGACCCCCCCTGCCTTTCTACCTTTAAGCGGAAGGGGGGGGGTCCGGAATCATGGATGTCGCTTCCGACGGTTGAAATCATAGCGCCCGGATCAACGACGCTCGTGCAGCCTCGTCCTTCTCAGTCGCCCTGCGTTTAGCCAGCATGGGCCCTCCTCCCATCATATCATCCTTCATAATCACCTTTCTCCTGCTGTCATGTGTCACCTATCCTCCTCCGCTCCTTGGTCCACGTGGTCATCTCTCCTCCTCATCGTCCACTTACCACCCACCACGTATCCCTTTACCTCCATGTCAACCTCTCACTACATTAAGCCTGCCATGTCTATTCTCCCGCCATCTCTGCTTATATCCCTTATGACTTATGTCATCCCCCGCCACCTCTTTCGCCTCTCATTGTTCTCACGTCATCCTTGCGGTTGTGGCCCTGTCATTCCGTAGCCGTACCCCACTTCCCGCATTGGCCTCCATACCCGTCCTTCAAACTATTTAGTTTTTCCAGGTGGCAGCACGAGGAGTCTTCCATGTCCCAAAATTCTGAGTTGGCCAGGTCGTCTTCAATCCCAAGAAGCATTTATTGAAGCGGTTGGTGGTGGTTAGACATCGTCTCCGCCATAATGGTAAGTCCTGCATTGAATTAAAGGCACGTCGATTCGCCGAATAAACTGTCAGGAGATCGATCGCGTCTGCCATAAGTTGCACGACCATTCAAAGATTGCAGCTCCGTGTTGTCAGAAGCCATGCAGACGCAAAGCTTTCAATGCTATGTCTCGATCTTGTTGCTATTGTTAGTTTGAGTATATGAAGGCATTTTAGCCATTTTTGTATCTATCGATGGTAGAGCTAAGCTCCCGACTGTAAAGTTTCAGTAGATATTTTGGTTTCCTGGTTATGCCTCTGTGTTTGAGACTTCTTGGTTTATAAAAAATAGTTCCCCTTTTTCCATCTTTGTTTTATCTTATGCCGGAGAGTTCACAGTTGAATGATTCACATGGATTGTTACAGTTATGTTATGATAAAGGATTTGTCATGGCATTTTTGTATTCTTTGGTTTTATGTGTTTGAATATAAAGAGACTTTGTGTTCGAATGCTTTCTCCTCCAATCTGTTGTGAACTTGATGTTTGTGATAGACCTATGCACTCTTCTTACGTAAGTCTTCCACCTACTCACCCTTTTACTGCAACTCCCTGTTTGAAGTTTATCAAGACCTCACTTTTTCATGCATGACTGGCCTAGTTTCTGCGTTGAGACGATACTGTTCTGAGTTTCCTTCCGTTTGATCACCATTTCAAACAAAATCGTGACATTAAACTGATGGGCGTCGAGCTCTGCTCCTGCAAGCAATCCAGGAGTGACCTCCGGCTCCAACAGGTAGGTTTCATTTTTTGCGAGCTTGAAAATAGAAAATAAAGTATGCTCGGAACTTCCCAAAGTAAATTCCAAAGGTTTCAAGGGATACCCATGGTTGGTTGGTACTATGCCCCCAGCTTGAGAAGCTAGCGGATTAACTCCAACATGGTGCCTAGGGGATGGAGACATGCCCCCCAAGCTTCATTTCATTCGCCAACTCTTCTTCTATCACCAATTTCTATACCCAATAGACTCCTAGTTACTAATAGAAAAATGTTCACCAGAGAGGGAGGAAGAAAGAGGATCAACTGACCTAGGTATATGAAGGAAAAATACTCGACTTTATGTTTACGAGATCTATTGAAAGAATCGACTCAATAGTTACGATATCTAGCGAAATACATGACTCAACAGTTACGAGACCTAACAAATAACTTGACTCATTGAGAGAGGCATATAGTTCATTTTTTAATGAGCTTGACACAAGAAAAGAACTATGCCCAGGGGTGTTGAGTTTGATTCCTAGATCTCTATTTCATTTTTTAATGAGCTTGCCACAAAGAATAAAAACTATGCTCGTGAGTATTGTTGGATTATGGCTTCCAAGAGAATAATGCTATGGAAGGAATACATTTCAAGGAAGACACCTCGACCATGGCTTCCAATAGGTATTAATCGGATGAAAGAACAATGCTCTGGAAGGACTACATGTCAAGGAAGACACCTCGACCATGGCTTCCAAGAGGTCTTCATTAGATAGAATAATAATGCTCTGGAAGGAATACATGTCGAGGAACTCAAGGGAGTCGATAGGGGTAGAGAGATCATGCTCCAATGTCCCCATCCAAGATATCACCATGTCAACTATTAGATCCAGATTAGTTGAAGGCATGGGATACAAAGCCACATAATTAACTTATGGTGTTGGCGATATCACTTGTAGATAAGAACCATTTAGGGAGTTCATAGGATTGGTAGTCAAACCAGAACCAACAAATGAAATTTGATCAATAGTCACAATTTTCCCATTATGAGAGAAAGATATCACTCAAAACAGAGTGGAAATGATAGCTTTCATGACGTAGACATAATCTCTCCCAAGGAGAAAAGTGAAGTCCAAGGGGTTGTGAACTACCATAACATCAATATAGATGATTTTCCCTCCTAAAGTAATGGGCAACTGAGGAAGGATCCCTAAAGGTTCAGTGGTTCTTATGTTAAAAACTAATAGATTCTGAGTGACCGACACAAGATGAGGACAACCTAAAGCATGCTAAGCAACTAACAATAAAATACTAATGGAAGCATTGTCATCTAAAATACTCTGAGGAACGTGCCTACCACAAACATGAAAAGTGATTTGGAAAGGTACATAGGAGGGAAGACTAGGCCCAATTAGCACATTCCAATCGAAAAGAATGACTTCATTACTTGGATGGAGTTCCATGGGAGTAGAAGAAATTCCTCCTTGTATTGTATAATCTATGTCAACAAGAAAAACATGAACGATATTGGTTTCACTCTTTAATGGGAGAGTGGGATCAACAAATGATCGATTGTGACTGACCACTTCTACTTCACTATTCAAGGGAAGAGTGGGATTGATCAATGATGGAGTCGAATCGACCACTTTACTTTATCTCTCTAAAGGGAGAATTGGATCGACCGATGACGGGGTCAGAATGAACACTTTGGTTTCACTCTTCAAAGGAGGAGGAGTATTGACCAACGATGGAGTTAGATCAACCACTTGTTCAAATAATGGAGGATTTGGAGAAAGCTTATGATAACCAGTTGGAAGTTCCTATTGAGAAACATCAAGGTCTCCTACCAATTTCGAGGCTTTATCCATACAAGGGAAAATGTGAGTTCTATGAATACCTTCACACAACCTACAAGGAAATTCGACTCTTCTTTTATTTTCCCCAATATTACTAACACTAGTTGAAGTTTTTTCACCAACATGATGACCATAGGCTGACGACACGGGCTAATGAGGGCTCGAAGACCACACTTCTAATACCTCGGGAATACCAAAGAAATATCAAAGAAGGTGTTCACCCTTGCAAATCCTGCAAGGGTATTTTTGCTTATGAGGTGCAAGGATATATGTCTTGATGGTTTCAACACTCCTGAGAGTAGTTGGTTGTTTTCCCCCTTGTTGGTTTTTCTTCTTCTTCTTAATATCCCAGTTACTAGCACTAAGGTGTTCACTAGGAGAGGAATAAGAAGAAGAAGAATATGCAATATGGGAAGAAGGAAAAGTGTGAACATGAGGTTGACATTCCTCAGATGGTGAAGTTACATTCGACACACTGGGCGCATTGGGAAAAATTGGAGTGGACAAAAACCATATAGGTAAGCCTATAGTGAGTCCAGGTAAATTCAAAGTATAAATACAAGGTGGGCCAACATTTCCAAAAGAAGGAGAAGAAAAAGGTACCCCTAAAAAATGGGTCTCTTGGTTGGTAGATCCTAGAATTGACGCCATAGACTCAGACTCAACCAAAATGTCTCCTAGTAAAAAAATCACACACTACCAAAATGCCTAAAATATAATATCAAACAAACAAAGGAAGTAGGGATCTTCTGGATATGGGATATGAGGTTGTCAACAAATATATGATAAGAAGTTACCCCTACCTCCACTTGAAGCCCTACCTGGTGCAAGTAACCCTGCTTTCCTAGAGTCACCCTCTAGGGGTACTGAAAGTGTGATACGACATATTCCTCATGTACCATAAGGAACCTTCTAAAGAAGGAATCCACCTTGGAGTTACCTGTGTAGAAACCTAGGAAAATAAACTATGGCTACTAATTTCACAACTGATGGTCGAGCGGGCAATAGTTGATGATCAAGTCTTCAATAAATGGAACTGGGAATGGTGGAAACACATCCATGACCCAAATACCATGAATAATTTGTGTCACCTCAAGGAATTTCCACTCTTCAAGGCTTCGTAATCATTGAAATCCCACAAGGCAAATGGATGAGGGGAGATATCAAGCTACTACTTTCACTTGACCTCGTTCTTAAATCTCTTGTTAGAGGAGGGCTCCCAACTATCGCCAATTTATACTACTTGGATTTATTTACTCTCACTAGTGTTCTACAGTATCATGTAAATGTCTTTGGATAATTTACTCTCCACCCTACAACCAAGGCCCTAAAAACCTAAACTTGTGATCGTTTTCTAGAAAATAAAAATTCTAGATCATTTTAGATTAGGCGCTTGTTCCTTTAATGGTTATTGTTTACTCAAGTTGATGGAAGTGAGATTGATGGTATGATGACCTTGAATCCAGAAAGAATGCAATAGGATGAAATGAAAAAACTTTTGTTCAATGAACCCTATGTACAAGAGGGAAGAAAGTTGTGTTTTTCTTTCAAAAAGTAATATACCCAAATACAAATGAAATGCAACAACCAATAAACACATCTCAAATCCTACAAAATTTCTCAAGATACTACTTCCCAAATGTACCAAAATTACTTTCCAAAAGACTGGAATATGATTCTTTATACTTTATTATTTTCCAAAGTTATTAAACAATCTGAGAAAACGACAATTTCTTATGCTACTTTAAAACCAAAAGGAAAGATTAAAAAACTAAAAAACAAGCTTCCAAGCAAAAGAAATGAATAAAGGAAAGCAATCAGCCCAAGAATGAAACAAGTATTAAGAGACTATTAAAACATGAAAGATCAAATAAAACTTGTCACCAAAGCACAAGTAAGTTTCACAAGATGAAAACAATAAGGCAACTAGAGAATGAAACTGAAGAGATCGAAAATCAGAGAAATGAGACAAACCATGCACAAGCATACAAATCAAGCTAAGAGGTAAAATAACTCCTAAAAAAGAATGAAAAATCAAATTGAGATGAAAAGGTAAGAAATGAAGCTAATTTAATCACCCAAATTCATCCAATGAGAACCAGATATTGAGGCTAAGCACCAACAGTTCTGAGCAAGAAGAAAAAACCAAATTAGAGAAAAAGAGGCCCAAAACAGTGTTGGGAACAGAGGATGCTCCTTTGTAGGTTAAGACATGGGATATAAAGCGGATGGAAACTCCCTAATAGGCTATAAAGGTTCATCTAGGATGATACATAATGGTCCAGTAGGGTGTGTCCTTAGGGAAGAGGACGCTCTGGTGGGATCCCAAGGCCTCAGAAATTGCAAAAATGCCTAGAAAAGTCCAGGATTCCAAGGTTGGATTGGCCAAGGAATACCGAGAAAGAAAAAGACTGCAATAAGAATAAAAACTTCTGAAACAAAGATAGAGCAAAGCTCAAAATGGATCAAAAGGCTAGAAACCGAGAAGAACAAATTTTTCTCCTCGGAAGAGTTGCCAAAAAATGTGGTGAGATTTCTCCCCCTGCGGACAGTTTGATTTCCCCTAGTTTGGTTTCCTTCAAGTAGACAGTAAAAAATAAATGAATCTTGTTAGCACTGAGAGTCACCCTAAGATTGCAGGAGGATAAGCCCAGTACCCATCATATTTTTTGGTGGATGTTGGTTTTATATGAGTGGAGGTCAATGGACAAAACTCAATATATGAATGATGTTCAACACAGAACTAGACAAGAAATGCATAGGGAAGTAAGGGCCACAACTAACTTCAGTCAATGAATTGAGTTTAAGTGTGAGAAGAGGGAAGACTTAGTAAGAAAGGTGGACAAGACTGCTATGGGCATCAGGCCTTCAAGAAGCTTCGAGAATAAAAAATTCGACTCAAGATCACTCTTAAGCTCAAGCTTCAAACACTGAAATATGTCCAAACAATAGAGTCACAAAAGCACAATGATCAAACCTACATCACCATCCAGCTACAACAACTCGATTGGATACTCCATGCCCAATCCATTCAGTGTAAGAGGGGAAAATATCACAAGGAAGCTGACTAAAAATGCTCGCGATACCGTTGCAATCAAACCTACATTACAATATAATAACAACCCTCGAATAGATCCTCCATGCCTGAGTGTTTTAGCACAGTTTTTACAAAGAGATGAAAAGAGGTTGACTTCTATTAATCTGAAAGTATCAAATCCGATACATAACCAGAGAACAATTCTGGTATCAAAACATTACAAAATAGGGAGCTCTACTCAACCAGTTGACCCCTTTAACAAAATATCAAAACTATCTCTTTATACTCAGATCAATAGCCTACTATCAAGAGTGTGATCCCATCACTACATTCAAAGCATTGTGTCCGAGAAGTATTCTGTCAGAATGTGCATGTATTCCTCTGTTAGGCTCGAGCTCATATTGATATGGGTCTACAGGAAAATCTGACCATAGGGGTACCACGACTGACAGTTCAGTCCTCACGACCTGGCCCTCCATGCCTTCTAATTACTGAGTGAGTCAAGGTTCCAACCACCAATCCTTTCATTTATTAACTGAACCCTCGATATTGGAACGAGGCTTAGTTCCTAGTGGGCGGCCACGCACTGCTCTTGAATCATACACTATATGAGAACGTGATTGTGGGGCCATCAAAAGAGGTTTGAACTCACACCGCTTTTGGTCCCACAATCTACCGCCTTCTGCCACATATCACTTTCACCAAACCACATTTTCAATTGCGGGACCGCTCAATAATTTTATCAATCGAGCAAGTTGCATCCCTGTAATGAAGCATGACCATTGATCTGGATGCAGTCTGCGATCTAGGCGCACCTACTAGATTTAGCGCTACTACTAAGCTTAATCACCTGCCAACTTTAGAATCCACCAAAGTGTGCCCTGTGGGAGGGGGACACTACTCTTGACATTGAACAATAACACCTCCTAGAGGATGACATGTCGTTGCTATGCTGACGTGTCATGAAAGAGAATTGACATGTGTCACTAAGAAAGAAGCGAATGATATGCCCATGGCTGCCTAGACTGAGTGCCACATGTCACTATCGAACGGGTGCCAGGTGTCACGACTGATGAGTGTGCCAGATGTCCATACTGATAACTTCCACGTATCCTCTTAAATCGACGACTGAGATCTCCTTTAGGTCTCCGGACTCTAGGAAAATCAAATCTCAAACCTCATCCTCTTCCATGCACTTTTACCCGGAGCTAAGGATTTGGTGACGTGTGGCTCCTAGATCAACGGCTAATATCCCTTTGGGTCTCCAGGCTCCAGGAAAATCAAAACTCAAATCTCTCTTTTTCGCCTTCGCTTTCCTCTGGAGCCCTAGATTTGGCGTCGCGTGTCCATTTGAATCATATGGCTGAGACTTACTCTGAGCCTTCGGGCTTCGGGTGTTTTGGGTCTTTGGGACTTCGGGCGCTTCGGGACTTCGGGCACTTCGGTGCTTCGGGCCTTCGGTACTTCGAGAATTTTGGCTCTTCGGACCTTCAGAACTTTGGGAGGAACTGCTACTAAGATCAATGTCTCACTGTTGATTTTGAGATCAATGGTCCACGATTGCTTCAAGAGTTCGGGCTTCGGCTCTTCGAAATTTTTATGCACTTCTCACTTCAAAACTCCCGAAGCTCATTTCCCTAAGTGCTTGGATCAGCTGCCACCTGTCCCCCTCAAGATCAGATGGCTCATGCTCACTTTGGGCTTCGGGACTTCGGACCTTTGACAAACAACTTTAACAATATTTTGAACCCCCGATTCCTGCAAACCGCCGATCTGATATTCTCAGGAATGTCCGTCGCTGAAGCTGATCTCGGCTGTTGCAGCTTGCATTTTGATCCTAAAATTGACTTGTTTGAATGTTGCACTTGGACGTTTCTTGTGCAGGACGCGAACTTGGACAACCTATTGCCCTTGAAAACTATATGTGATAACACATCCTAACATTCTTATTACCATATATTCTATCTTATTGTAAAAGAGTTTAAAGGAGAGAATGAAAGAAGGATTGTGTACCTTATTTCTGAATTTTGTCCTCGTTGCTCCAGTAGTTGAGCTCCAATCCAAAGCTCTGGAATAAAGATGATTCACAAAGAAAAAACAAAAACTCTTCGACTATTGTTAGTCATAGATAATAATAACTCTATTTATGCTAACTTAAAGAAAAGTAAACATAATCAAGATGAGAACAAGATTATTTTAGAGAAATAGGGGAAGGTATGTTATTAATAAGAGCATGAAACACTTACAACCATTGGGTGAAGCTATAGTCCTCCAAGCTCCCTTCTTCAACCCTTGATAACACTTTCAAGACCTTTCTCCCAAGATCAACATATTAGCTCTCTTAACATCCTTTTCCTTTGTTTCTCATAAGATCAACAATTTGATACTTAGTTTGGTCCCACCCCCCAAGCCATGGATGACCTTGGTTATATAACATTCAAGGGGTCCAAACAACATGTATAAATGAAGGATATAGTTGAGTATTTTAATGGATTGAGTAGAGATTTAGTTTATCTTTTTTATCATGGATCTTCCTTATTATGGAATGGAAATAAGTTGAACAAACCTTGATAAAAACAATGTAATCCACCTCGATCCTTCTCGAGAGATGCCCCTAGATTCATTGGATTTGACCAAATCTGCATGAACACTCCCTCATAGAAGTAGACAAAGAATCTAGGATGCTCCCCTAACAATTTTTCATTGAGATGGATGCTCCCCTGGAGTGGGGAAGGGGGCATCCATGGTCAAACAAGTCTAGAAATACAAGGATTAAAGTGAGATTTCGACCCTCAACTGATTTGTTTCTTCCTCTCACTTCACAAGGGGTCATGACATGTGATTCTTACATGGTAAAACGATCAGAATACTTAGGGAAGTGCAACACTTATTCCATGATATTGTCCCATTGCAATCACAACACTTAGGGTGAGATGTTAGCAGTACGACATTTAGCAAAGTGAAATGAGACACTTATCTAGGTGTGACAAAATGGCGTATAACATGAGGATACACCTCAGAGAGCAGCTATAGATTTCATTAGAGGGAACAACTACATATTTTATCAAAGAAAAAAAACAAGTAGAGTTTGAGGTATTTTTCTTATTATGCTAATTAGATATGGTCAAATTTGTTATTAATGAGTCTATAAACTGGAAGTTTTTATGCTTGAATTGATATCTTCTATAATCCTAGGATGCAATACAATTTAAATTGGTTAAATTTTTCACAATTGAATACGAGAGAAAATATTTAAATTCATAGAGACATAAACATAAAAAAATTCAAGGGAAAACAATACATTTTTCATTAAATGTCCATTCTAATTATAAAAAATAATTACAATAGTGTTTAACTCTGAATCCTTGGTGAATGGATTTACATATTTCCCTAGTTGAGCCATTCTCCTATGTATTGTTTCACCACAAGGGAAGAGGGGTTCTTTGGATAAGAATGAAGAATAATGTTACGCAGACTTCAATGAGGAACATAAGGATGAACTAGAGAGACTATAACATATCGATTGTTGCATAATAAAGAGACTGATTGAAGTCTATTGAATGTTGGTTTTCTCATTTGGGTTTATAGGGTAAACTTTATTTTCTTATGTGTGAATCTATTTTTTTCTATGTTTTTTTCCCTATCTATGAGTTTGAAATAGAGTTGCATTGTATTTTAATGGTTACCTATGTTGTTTAAAAATAAGGATTCTTTACCAACTATTGTTTTTATTTTATCTTCCATAAATACAATTCCCATGAGAAAAAAACTAACTTAACAACTCTTTATTCTCCTCTATTCATCCATTTCAGAGATGGGAGATCAAGGGATCTCATTCCAAAGTTGTTGAAATAGTGTAGGGAGTTGAACATTTGGTTTTTTTTATGGTTTTTGGTCATCTAGAGTGAATCATCATACAATTTTTCATCGATCTTGGTACTTTTTGGGTGGAAAAATTTGGAGGAATCAGCTTGTAGGGCCATTTTAGTGGTAGGCACCAGTTTGGAAATTTTGGATCTGAAATCTTCTTGAGCCATTTTGAGGCATTAAATGGAATATTTTAGGGTTACAGTGTCTATAATTTTTACCACACCATTAATGATGGTGTTATACGCTCCAACACCTTTCTAACAGTGTGAACAACACCTCAATTGGAGCTCGTATGAAAAATTTATGCCTCTTGTAAGTTGACCTACCTTCTTGACCACCATGGTATGAGTGAATTCCACATCGACCCCCATTACTCAAATGTGTGTGGATAGTCATGTGTTTATTTTCAAGAAACTTTTAGAAGGTCCAAACCTTATCACTGATTGAGGGTTGAGGAAGTCAAAACCCTAACCCTAGATGACTATCGGATGATGTTAAATACCAAGCCACTAGGAGGAGAAAGGGGTTCCATTATTTATAATTGTATTTGTTCCATATTTGAGCAAAGAAACTAGGAGTGGTATTATAAGAGCGTAACAAAGGAAGAGGGATTTTGTAGCAACCATACAAGCCAAAATGCCAAAGTCAACTCCAGAGTGAGTGCCTCTTTCTTTGTATTTTCATTTGAACAAAACAGATCAGAGCATAGGTTGTGCATAGGCCTCACCTTCTAGTTGGTTTTTCTCCCATATTGGGTTTCCCAAGATATATATTTTGTTGAATTATGTGGATGGTTTGTTTTTTTCTCATTTATTTCATTTTCATATTCCAGTTATTTTCATGATTTCAAGCAATAAGCTAGTAATCACTAATCTAGGATCTAATAAAGTAATTTGCATAATCTAATATTTAATAATATTATAATATTTGTTGCGATGAACTATTCAAGTGGAATATCCATGGCATTTTACAGATCATATTGGTATCAGAGTAGGTTTTTTTGGGATATCTATGGAAAGTTGCATGATTTAAGAATTGGCTTAAGGAAAAAGTCACATAACCCTAGCCATGGTGGATAAGTTTATTCACAACAACCCTCGAGATACAAAAAAATATATGTTTTTGATGATGGAAGAGAAATTCACTGATACCTCTCACAATATGGCCCTCCTCATGGCGGCTCTAGCAAGTAAGCTCATACCATTTTTTAAGGCTAGAGGATCTAACTCAGAGATTGAATCAGAGGGGAAACTAGGAGATAATGAAGACCCAGAAAAGGAGTCAAGGAAAGATCCCAAGAAAGAGAATTCAAGTTCTATTTCCATTACCCCTTCATATTATTTGTTTAAAATGGAAGCAAAAGTGCATATCAATCCATACAAAGGTGATATCGATGCATTAAATTTGAATCGTTGGTTGCAACAATTAGAGGTCTATTTTAGTGTTCACAATATAGATTAGGAGCATAATATTTTGTTTTCTCGACTGAAATTAGAGGGACATGCATTAACATAATGGGTAATCCACATGAAGACACTTAGGATGGAGAGTGATCCACTAGTAACTAAGTGTAAGGATTTCAAAACTCTCATTAAGTCCCAATTCTACCTTATTTGGTATCTATAGGACCAATGGATCTATTGGCATTACTTTAGGCAAAGGAAAGGGCATAGTGTGTAGGAGTACACCACCAAATTAAAAAATATGGCTATCATGTTGGGTATCTCTCCCAAGTGTTACACATCAAAATTCCACATTTGCGTTTCTCACCCTAAGTGTCGCAAAGTGTTGCAAAATGACGTATGCACCTCGGTAAGTGTCACATTCATTGTCGCAAGTGTTGTATGCGCCTTCCCAAGTGTCACATTCATTTTTTTAGGTGTCACCTCCCCTTGAAATCATTAAAACACTTTTTCATGACCCCTAATTCATATGGGAGGAGGAAAACCATCATTTCTAGGTCAAAACACACTTTTTCCTTGGAAAACTCGACCCTTTTTTGAGCATTTATGAAGGGTGGCACCCCCCTATCCATGTTTAGGGAGCACCAGTGGTCCCCTACCCTTGCATAGGGAGTACCACTTTTGGTGAATGGATCCCTGTCTCTCACTAGGGGGGAGTGCCATTCTTGTTGAGAGAAAGGGGGGATCTCCTCCACCTTAATCTATGGGCCAACTCCTTCAAATTGGGTGAGTTGTGTTCGACCCTCATGCTTGGGATTCATTCTAGGATATGATCCAAGACTCAGGGAGACATATCCTCAACCATATCCCTCATTTTCGCATGGTTGTTGTGCCTCTCAAGCCTATATATTAAGAGATTTCCAAGGATAAAGGGCGAATCTTTCAGGTATCAAACCAATGATATTGGTAGATTCATGCAAGGGATGGATGAGGAGATCTTGGAGAAGTGATGCATCATAATACATGGTTTGAAATTATTCTATTTGGGTTCTCATTTGAATATACTTGGCCTATTTCCTTCAAGCTTGTGTATTCTTTCATGTGCTTGTCTATTGTTCCTTCAATCTTTGTAGATGCATTTTTTTTAATCTAATATTGTATAGTAGGAGGCAATGGTTTATATTTTCTACCTATTGAAAGTATCAAGTTGCACTAGGGAGTTTGGAGATCAAGCTTGAATTGGAAGCAGTGAGGACAAACTTCGAAACAAGGTGCATCACACCATTCCTCCATTTATCTTTCTGATTGGTTAAACTAAATTCAAAGGGATGTTTGTGTCCACTTGTAGTGTTTATGTCTTGGTAACAGGGTTCTGATAATCCAAGGGAGATCTCACCTATCCGCAGGGGAAATATTCCACAACAGAAATTGTCGACTCCACTAGGAAGGGAATTTGACTAGTCTTTCATTGGATCGTCTTAAGCCTTTTCCTATCATTAGATATTGTTTGTTGCTTGATTATGGTATATTTCCCCTTCTCTCTTCTTCAATGAAGAGATCACAGAGTCATTTATTGGATTTTCTAAGTTTTTATCCTTTTTGAGCAATTTTCTGAACTTTTTATAAGGGTGGCACTCCCTTGTAGTTCATACCAGGGAGCCAATTGCCACACTGGCACTCCCCAAAGGCCTACCAGAGGGAACCATTATTTGACTGGTTCCCCCCCAGAACATCCTACAGAGTGCCATTCCTCAGTTTTTGGCCTTTTTTCCTCCTTTCTGCTTGCTCTTTCTCAGTTTGATTGTGAGGGGCTTCTTGCTCAGGGACCCTTGATTTTATTTAAATTTGTTTTTCCTGATAATTTGAAATCTATTACTCATTTATGTTTCTCCCTTGAGTTTGAAAATTTTCTCCTATTTTTGGTCCCCTTGGGTTAACAAGATCCCTTGGTTTTTCCTGCCTTTGAGTTTTTCTGATCTTCGTCTCGTAAATATTTCAAATTGCTTGACTGTTTAGGACTGTTCATCAACTAAGGTTTACAAAGGTTGCTTGGTATTGAGCCTTTTTGTATTCATTTAAAACATCTCACGTTTTTGGATGATTAAGACTCTTTTTCTTACCACAACCCAGATTTACTTTTGTTTCTTGTTTCTCATTGTTTAAGGATTTTTATGAGTGTGTGTCTTCTTTTTCTTTTACATCTTTGAGTTCTTGATTGAACAGGTTATCCCCTACTTGTTGTCTTTCATCTCTCATCACTTTGAGTGTGCTTTCTTTCCTCGTATATCTTTGTATCAAACATATATCTCTTTCATCTGAAAGTTAAGAAGCAAAAAAGTTTGCATATTTCATTGCATTTATAATCAAATGAATAGAAATTGATTGCATTCTAATTTTTGGGTGGTACATGTTTGTAGTTTTCATTAGGTAACCTGCATTGGGTTTATGCATTTGGGAATGGAAAAAGACTCTTCTCCCTTCCATAGATATAATTCATCGAACATAAGTCTTTGCATCTCATTATGTTGCACTCTTTTGGAGTCAAAGTCAAGAACATCATCAGTTTCGCTTCCATACCCTTGAGTAAACAATAACCTAATAATCAAAACACTAATTAAAATCTATCTAGAAAATCTTCTTAGGAATTCTGCAAACCTACATTAGCTTAGATGTAGGGATTTGGAACATGTGTTGAGAATAACTTTCCAAAGCCATAAATAAACATAGAATCTTGAGATAGGGAGAGTAAGTCCAATTTCGTATATGCATAGTCAGGAACCCCCTCTCACATAGGAGCTGAACACGAGGTCATGTGTGGGAGAGAAACGAAGATTAACCCTCCAAGGCTCAAAAAATCATAGAGGAATGAGCGTATATTGGGTTTTTTTCTTGAGAAACCACTAGTTTCATTTGGTCTCAGTGCTTCGTGAATCCTGAATTCATTCGGGGTCCTCTGGAGTCTTACCGATCCACTTGTCTTTATTTATCTTGAAGAGATTTGGAATTTGATATCATTCCTATATGTTTAGACCCAACTATCGACTGTACCATCCTGAAGGCTGACTGCAAGTTAGTAACCTTTGTGACCTTTGTATTTAGGTTTCATACATTGGTCAAACTCACTCCAGCGCCTTGGAGGGTAACCCAAGAATATACCATGAGGGAACTTGCACCAATGTGTAAGTCCATTAAGAAGGTCTCCAACGCAACTGATCCACCCACTCTATCCCAGCCCCTTCTCAATTTGATCCTGCGACGCTGGATTTCATCACCAACTAGCACGTTCACTATGAAAAGGTTTGTTTGTTTGGTTTGCTTCCTATATTTTTTAGCGTGTGTTGTTTGTTTTTCCCTAGAAAATCTTAGGGTTGAGTCTGTGTCTATGGTGTTTGTTCCTAGAACTGCCAATGAAGGAACCCCTTTTCCTGGGTTACCATTTTTTTCTCCTTCTATGGGATATGTTGATCCTCTTTATATCACCACTTTGACTCTTCCTGGACTCACTATTGGGTTACCAGTCTGTTTGTTTTCCACTCCGATAAACATAAATGCTCCTAGTGCTTGCATACATGTACCCCACCCTAGGACCATCAACCTCATGTCAATCATATGCCTTGCTTTCCCGTAGAGTCTTCTCCCCATTCTTCCTCCTCACCGAGTGAAAGATATACAACTAGTAACAGGTGAATATCAAGAAGAAGAAAAGGAAGATTAAGAAGAAGAAAAATAATATAGGGGGGGGAATTCCAACCGTTGCAGGACATGTTGGAAGCGATCAAACCACTATTGTTCATTGTAACACCCTATTTTCCCCTAGTTTGTAAAAATAACTGGACTGGCCAAGAACTGTGGCAAACTCAGAAATGTGAATATGTGATGTGAATGGACATTGTGGAAAAGGTCGATGAATGTGAATAATATTATGAATTTATAGTGCAAGACTGTTGAGAGGGGATATGCTGAAAAAGAGACCACGATGGCTGCAGAAAGGCGGTGGAAGGCACCTGGAAAGGTGGCGTTAACTTCCACCGAAAATCAATACCGTATTTGGACTTCACTGGCTCGGAGAACCAAAAGCAGCTTGCTGGCCCCAAATTTAATGCCTCACAGGCTGGTAGGTAGATGGCTCCTTAGGAATTAATGAGGGATGGGGAGGTGAACCACCCACCCATAGAGCCGTCAGGCCTGACCAACGAGAGGGAAATTGCGCCACACGCAACCTCGTAAGAGGATAAGGTGTGGGGGAGAAGTGATTGGAGGCATATGCAAGGGGAGCAAGAGAACTCTTGCGATATGCAGAGTGAGTGATAGCAGAGAGGAAGGAGAGTAACCTTCACTCCTGGTCACTGGAAAATAGAGACGCAGTCTCACAACATCGTGGTCTCAGCTCGTGGGTGTCTAGTGGTAAATTCGTTGGGAGTCGCTGAGCCTATGGTTGGGTGGAACCGATAACCCCTCTCAGCAGTTGCATAACCCCTGGTGTTACTTTCTGATAAGTGTTTTTCCTTTGACATATTGAAATATATGTATGCTGACATTTATGATCATAAGTTGTGAAATCGTGAATGACTTCATTATAAGAATGTATGTATGGTGTCTTGATCAGTACTGGTAGTTGTATGTTTATATGGAAAGACTACGTGTGGCTTATGCTCTCTTAAATTGTTGTTTATATGCATATTGATCTAATTCAGACTTCATGCCTGGTTCTCAGGAGAGATATACCCTTATCTGACTTAGATAATACCCTGCGTAAACCTCCCCATAGAGATACCCTCCTTGAAAACATCCTCAAGAACCTGGAAGGAGGACGTGAAGGCGCAAGGCCTTAAGAAATCCCTGATAAGTATCGAATCGATGGATGAGATCCCATCGGGAGATCCGTGGTCACTCACAACCGTCATATAAGAAGAAGAAGCTGGGGAGATTAGTACCTTAACCTTGATAGGTGTTGATCGATGGACGAGATCCCATTGGGAAATCTGTGGTGACTCACGACCATTAGATTTGGTAGGAGAAAGTAGGATGTTAAATGACTTACCACCTTTTCTTTCTGTTCCTTCGTGGATAGCGACAAAATCGGGATCGTAGATACCCAGGGTCCATGAGAACATCTGGACCGTTGATTTTTCCCTATCCAGGAAGTCGTGGGAGAATGTACAAGTTAGGAACCTGTCTGAGCCGTCAGATCTCGGCTAGAAAACCCGACAATCGTTGGATCTGTCAAGAGATACCCGAGGGTTAAACCCCCAATGGATAAGGGTGAAAGCCCTGAAATAGATTTGGGTCGTCCGATTAATGGAGGCCACGTGTCATGAGATTTCCCATTTCGAGAAATCGGGAGTTGGGAACTCGGGAGTTCTGGTGACGAGAGATCGGGATGTTCCATGGTGGAAACCCTGAAGTAGTCGTAGATCGACTGATTTTGGGAGGCTACATGTCGATATATTACTCATTTCGGGAAATCAGGAATCGAGGATTCGAGAGTTCCATTGACAAGAGGTCAGGCTCTCTCCTTGATAAATCTTGACTTATAAATATCGAGATGTTAGCATGTGGGTAAGTCCTGATGAATGGACGAGATTCCTTCAGGGAATCTCAGGGTCTATAACGACCGTCAGATGTGGGGAAGAGACGTCAACTTTAAGCCGGGGCGTGAATGCGCCTTAGGGTAAGTGGCGAGCAGATCTGAACGACCAAGGTCCTCCCGCCCAGATCTACAGCTGAGGCTTCATTCTAGAGCCCCCTTGTTGTTCTAACTTTAGTGGTGGGGGGGGGTCTGGAATTGAACGTAAAACTCAAGAACGGTCAGGATAAATTAACCTTGATCAACGACATTCAGGTGAATTACGGACCCCCCTTGCCATTCTTCCTTTAATGGGGGGGGGGGTCCGGAATGGTGTGGCATGTGAAGTGGGACTCGTCTCCTGTCATGCCACCCACCATGTCATGTTTCCCCTCTCGCCACCTGTAATCCACTCAACTGTGCGACAGGGTCGTTCCTATTGGCCATCTTCTAACCCTGTAGGGATTCGTCCCTATTGGCCAGTTGCTAACCCTGCCGGGGTTTGATGGTTGCAGAGACGAATGATTTTACATCATTGTAGCGCCGAGGCATGAAATAAAAAGAGGCACCATGAATTATTTGACCTGTGATCATGACCCACCATCACATGGGAGAAGAGAGAGAGAAAGAGCTAGCTTGCGCTAGGCCTCCGTAGGTAATTCGGGGGATTTGATTCTGCAGAAATCAACGAAAATTTTGATTATGGTAGTGGATGTGTGACAAAGTGGTATCAGAGCATGGTGACAACACTCGGCCTGATTGGGCTCATGAACGAGTTGTGCATAAGCTCCGTTCGAAGCACTCCTACGAGGAGTAACCCCCTAACTGAACTCTCTTATCCAGTATCAAAACTTGGAAACGAGAACCCGACTGTGTATGCATGTGAAAGAGTTACGAATTTATGCGCAAGATATAAAATGTATCTAACTCTTTACTAATAACCAGTGTTTGTCTTTTCACCTAAGCGGACGATCAGTCGTGGGAATTTATAGACGCAAAGAATGGTGACTCACCAAGAGGTGGGAGAAGGCTCCCACAATAGAGACGAAGAGTCTGATGAAAGAAGAGCAATAGGAACCCCTCCAGATATAGATGAGACTGCGAGGAGTCTCATGGTTGAATTGCAAAGCTGCAAGGCCGACAATGAAAGGATGATGAAAGAACAAGAAAAGCAAACTGAAATTAATGCAGTTTTACTGCAAATCTTATCCGACCTACAACGACAAATGCAGCATGAACCCAAGATGCAGAAACATGGTCGTATCAGTGGCCATACTGAGAGGAGAACCTCAAGGAAGGTCCACCCCAGAGGTAAAGGACCAGTGCCAGACTATTCCTCTAAGAAGGAAGCTGGTGATTCAGAAGGCTCTTCTAGCAGCAGGACCAGTTCCTATTCTCAAAGAAAACAGAAGAAGCAAAAGACTTCCAAGGGTCATAAATTTGAGGAATTCAGAAAGGCCAAGCCTCCCTCCTTTGATGGTAAGATAAAGAAGGGAGAGGAAGCCGAGGCCTGGCTACTTGGACTGGAGAAATATTTCAGAGTCCATGATTTTTTAGAGAATTTGAAGGCCCGAGTGGCCACTTTCAATCTGAACGGAAAAGCTTCCATCTGGTGGGAAGATATTAAGAATATGCAAG
>SNQJ01S0142359.1:0-16615 GCA_010110895.2 Picea sitchensis
AAATTAAATGCAATATAACACTCAAGCAAGGTTCTCCCCTATCCCCTACCCCTTTTGGCATTTACATTGAAAAGTTGGAATCTTGTCTAGAAGTTGCAGGTTGTGTTGGACCAACTCTTGCTAGTATATTCATGATATTTTTCTCTATGTTGATGATATTGTTCTTATGGCGATGAATCCCTTTGACCTCAGTAAGCATCTTAGCATCCTGAAGGACTTCTACTCTAGTACATGAATGATTGTGAACACTGACAAATGAAAGTTATGATAATTAAATCCAACAAGATCGCTTATGATACTTTCGTACATGGCAACAATACCTTGGAGGAAGTTCCTTTGTACAAGTATCTTGGAATCAATATTCATCACAAGATCAATTGGAACTATAGCATTGAGAAAAGGATAAATGGAGGGTGGAAAGCTTATTATGGGCTTGAAAATAATTTTAAATTAGGAGACCTTTGGCTATGGGATAAGAAAAATATCCTCTTTGAGAATCTTGTCACTCATGTTATCTTGTATGGATGTGAAGTTTGGGGATGCAACGTCTCTCTAGAATCTTGGAGAAAGATAGAACATATCTAAAAGAATTTTATAACCTCAAAACTAAAGGCAATACACCCTATCTTATCCTCCTCATAGAAGCTAGTATTTGCCCTATTGAAAGCACAACTATGATTAGGTACTTAATGTACAAGTAAAATATAAACAAGATGGATGACAAGAGGCTATCAAAAATTGCTTCAAACTCTAACCAAAATAACTAGTGATTGCATAATGATGTCAAGTCTTGGATAAATTATTGGTGAATAAAATAAGTTAATACCAATGATATTAAAAATATTGCTCAAGGTGAATTTATGGTGCCATAAAGAATTAGAGGATCAAAGAAAATTAAGATATTATAAAGAGGTGGTTAACTCTAATCTTGAAGATCAAAAGTATCTCTCTATTTTGACTATTGTTCAAAGAGAATCAATATTACTAAAATTAGAACTAATTCTCACCAGCTACATAGTGAGACTAGGTATTGGACAATCCCAAAACACCATGTCATGAAATAATATTTCAGTTTTGTGACACCAAGAGGGTTCACGATGAAAAACACTTTCTCCTGGAGTTCCCTGCTGCTTATATCCAAATTAGATCTCAATTTCAAAATATCTATGATTAGTGATAATACATACCTTCCTAACTTTCTAAGTCATGAAAACTATAGTGATCTTGGAATACTTCTCCTAATATTTTTTGAGCATTAAAATAACATTATAAAGAAATCTCCTCACATGAGATGTATGAAGGTGATCATGCTTAGAAACTTAGAAACGTGGACAAAATGTGCTCAGCCAAGTGTTTTATCAAGCCCCAAAGCAATCACATGGAGGGGACTTTCAATCTATACTTTTAGTGGTTTATCACTTCAATTTAATGCTTGCTACAAGTGATGATGGAAGGAGCGAGGTTCACATTTAAATATTTTTTATTACAAATATTTTTAGAAAATACTACTTGTCCACTATAGTGTACAAAGTGCCTTTGGAGTTAACAATAATATGTTATTGAATAAAATAAAACATATGAATTATTCAAAATGCAAGAAGGTGTCAGATTTCTGACTGAGATCATATGTTGTTGACTCGTTAAGAAAGTTTGGATTTGTAATGTATAAGAGTTGTAGTTCCTGCACTGCAGCTCCGTCCTGCACAGATGGAGAGGAGGGTCGTATTCAAGAAATGAAATCCGGGAGTTCGCAGATTCCTTTCTTTCATGTTTCGTGGTAGGGGAGATGGACAAAACTACACGGTATCGGATCAGCGTTACCATTGTGCGAATTACTTCTGTCCAGTCGGAACTGAAAATAGTTCAAGATGCATAATGTGCTTTTTGTCTTGGAAAATGGCAGGTGGAGTTTATTGATAAACTTGTGTAATTTAAATGTTTGATATTTTGGTGTTTTTACGGGAATATTTTTTAATTAATTTTACTTAAAATTTGGTAAAAAGTTGTTGGAATTTCAAACTTAAATGATTGAATCTGAAATTGATTTTTTTGAATGCTGAATTCATTTATGCATTCAAAAATACAATTTAAATATAATAATTTTACCAAGATATATTTCCCCACTTAAAAAAATTCAAAAACTAAAATGTTTAAACAACACCACTACTTACTTTGTACTCACTACAAGTTTGTGAAAAAAACACTCTTACCTCCAAAAAAAAATGGGAAGAAGATAGTTTTTACTATGCTTTACCGATACATGTATATTGAAGTAAAACTCTAGTCAAAATATTACACAATAAAAATAAAAAGATAGTAGAGAACTTTTAGGTCATTATTCTTTAAAAAATAATAAAAATGGTAAATAAAAATATAAAAGGTAGTAAAGGACTTTTTGGTCACTATCCTTTAAAAAATAATAACATATATATACCCTACACATTACAAAACAAAACACAAAATATAAGATTTAATTATATAATGAAATAATGGATAAATAAAAACAAAATATATTTCAATTTATTGTGTATTTATATATTTTTGAAGAAATAATATTATATGAATTGAGAAATTTGTTACATGTAGTATGGTAAAAATTAACCATCATCATTTCAACAAGTTATTTATAATAATAATATTTATAGGAAATGTGTGGAAAAATGATAAATAAGTGTGGGATATGAGGTTATTATATTGCTTGGTTTATACAATTTGAGTGGGCTTAATGGTTAAGAACTTGTGTTTCCTCTTAAGAGGTCATAAATTTCAAATCCAGAGGGGTGTAGGGTAGGGTATGTATACCTCCGTAGTCCATGTAAATCTTATGTACCTGTTAGTATAACTCAACTCAATTATTATGATCTGCTTCACCTTTTCTCATATTTTACATAATTTTCTCCTTATTCGAAGTTGTAAGTGTTTTTACTTGCAAAATCAAATGTTGAAAAGAGTAGCAAGTTCATCTTCCAAAAACCACTGACATGTGTGGGGATTTTGTCTTTGTTGCCAATGAGATACATGGTGATAATGCCATAGCAAGTGATCTTTGTGTAAACATTCAATAGAGTATTTTGGTCCAATGGTGGTTGGAAATTAAACATATTGTCCATGGGATGAAAAATCAACATATCTTCTTCAAGTTAAAATGACTCATACTTCTTGAATTAGGAAATGTTAATCATTGAATGAATGCCAAGTTGTAATGGAAAGTCAATCTTAAATGCATTTTCACCTAGCTATTCTAATATCTTATAAGGACCTTATCTGAGTGGGTGCAAATCGTGATGTTTGGATTCCTGGAAATATTGCTTTTGAATATATAGTCATACATAATTAAAAACCTTAAATGGGGCTGGACTACAATGAAAACCGTGGAAGGCCTTCACATGCTATTGATTTTGTTGTAGAGCATTGTGAACTTGCAAATGAATATGCTCTAGCATGCTAACAAAAGTATTGGCATGTTGCTCAGTTATGAGTTGTTTCTAAGAGTTAAGTTGCAACAAGGTTGTCAGAAATTCAAATGGTGCTACCAATTGGAAGTCATAACACACTTTAAAAGGAGAATAACTAATGATGGAATGAATGGATTTGTTGTAACAATGTTGAACAATTGACAACGCTTAGCACATGTCATACCAAGTCACTAAAGGAAGGTATTGTTTACCACTTTAGTTTTCCAATCAGTTTAGGGATGAAATGTAGTGGAAAATTACAATTTGCACTCCAATAGTTTCCATAGTTGTTTCCAAAAGTGACATAGAAATGGGCATTGCAATTAAAAAGGATCATGATAGAGAAGCTAAAGTAGGAAGACACATGAAGAAAAAACAAATCTATATCTACTGGGATGTAATGTGTTTGTTGTAGGGTATAAATAAATCCAATTTGTAGAAGTAAAAGACCACAAAAAACACACAATCATGTATTTGGAGAGTCGTAGGAAGGCTTGAAATAAAATCCATAGAAATAGTGTCCCATGGGTGGATTAGAATGAATAGATATTGATATACCCTAATATTACGATTTGTTAGCTTATTATGGCTACACAAAGAACAATGCCAGAAAAGTCATATAACTGGTGTTCCATTGAAGGCCAAAAGAAATGTTTATACATATGGAGGAGCAATGAGTACCAATGTGCCCTCCATAAAAATAAGAATGCACCTCCTAAATAAGTAAAATAAATTCCTTTGACTGAGGGACACAAAGTTGTTGTAACATTAACCATCCATCATGGAGAGTATAGTCTAAGAATGGAGTTTCATTGACGGTAATAAGTTGTTATATAGTTGTAAGTATAGGTCAAAAATATGGTTAGATGCATACTATTGTTTCCATTCCTCATAGGCCTAAACATGTATATCTAAAATTTGGAGGATCTATGTAGGAAGATGACTTAACAAATCTGCCATAATATTAGTACATCCCTTCTTGTACTTGAGAACTAAATGGAATTGTTCAATATAAGTTTCCCACTTTAAATGTCATTCCTCTTGAATCTTGGATTGAGAATTTATAAATATCAAAGGATAATGGTTTATGCGCGGAATTGTTTCTTTACCCAACAAATAGTGGCATCAATGCTTTAGACTTTATACCAAGGAATATTAAAAAACTTTATCATAAGTGTTATGCTTGAGTTTGTCATTCGTTAAACTCTCCAAATGATATGCTACAAGTTGAACTCCTTATTTGAGTAAGACTCCAATGGCATATTGCAAGGTGTCACATTCAATCTCAAAGGGATATTGGAAATTGGGAATCTCTAATACTGTTGCTAAGCATAGTCCTTTCTTTGATTGTTGAAGGGTATTTTTATCATCCAATGTCCAATCAAAGTGGCATTAGTTAGATAAGTGATGAAAGGGGAGAGTCAAATGGGAAAACTAGAAATTGGACTTTTGATGGAAGTTTATGCCCCCTAGGCATCTCTTCAATTTTGTTGTAGAGTGTGGTGATGGCCACTTCAAGAGAACATCTAAATTATGTGGATGTGGTTGAATATCAATGGCTAAGATAAGAAACCCAAGATATGAAACAAACTGCTAACCAAAAATTTATGTATCTTTTTATTTTTATCTAAAGTTTATTAAAATGTCCAACACTTGTAGGATATGTTTTATATGCTCCTCCAAGTTGCAGTTAAATCAAAATGTCATTAAGGTATATAATTACACAATTTCCAATATGAGGGAGAAACAAATCCTTAAATTGTCTCATAAACATTGTTGGAGCATTGGTGAGCCCAACATGCATAACCAAGCACTCATAAGGATTGAATTTGATTTTGAATGTTGTCTTCCAAGCATAAAATTCCCTCATGAACACTTGATTGTAGCCTGATGTTAAATCTAGTTTGGTAATATAACAAGCACGTGCTAACTAATATAGTAAATCTTCAATGTGAGGCAATTTAAAGGGTATATGTTCTTGATAATGAAATTATTAATATATTGATGGTCCATGACCAAGAACTAGTCTATGGAGTCTTTTTTTGGAATGATAAAGGATGGAAAGCCACATGAAGAGGAGTTGGGCTAAATCGTACCTATAGAAAGAAAGGCCAAAATATACTCGTTAATCTCCATGCTTTCTGTAAAGAAAATGTAGTAGGTGGGTGAGTTGGGAAGGGAAACCCCTAGTATAAGCTCAATTTCATGTTGAATGTGCATTATAGGGGGAAAACCCTATGGGTCTTCAAAAAATATTTAATATTCCTTAAGTAGAGAATGGAGGGACAATGGTGGAGACATTTGATCTAGTTTAGTTTCATGAATAATGCAAAGATGAAGGAATTTGGTGAGAGCTACTTGTTAAAATGCATTGTTACCATAGAGAGTTTCCTTTGTAGAAGTGGTAGCTGAATGAAAAAGATAAGGGTGACCATCCTTAGTGAGGGTGTATGAATTGGTGTGGACATTATATTGGGGAAAATGAGCATGCTAGTAGGGTGTACCCAAAATTAACTTTGCACAATTAAGAGAGGTGATATCACAAAACATTACATTACAGAAAAGTCAGTATGTGATACCTTGATATAACACCATATATGACACAACCTACACAATATTGTTGTGGGTGAATCATGACAGGAAGGGCCAACACTTTCACAAGATTAAATGAGACTAAATTATTTTGACTCCTATTGTCTAGGATAAACTTAACCATGAGATCCTTCACTTGATAGTTGTGAGTGAAGAGGGCCATTTCTCAATAGGAGCGTAATGGAATGCTATAAAAAAGAGGCTAGAATTCAGTTTAGTAGGGTTGGCCACATCAATTGGTTCTTGAGGAGATATAGCAAGAGGAGTTGGATGGAGATCAACAAATAAGGTCTTAATAGTGTGTGAATGGTGTAGGGAATGAAATTTCTTAGTGATGTGAGAGGAAATATTATGAAAACTATAGTACCGGTAGGTTATGGGTGGAGAATAAAAGTTGACATAGGTTAATGTGGGTGATAGGGTTGGAGATAAATGATAACATGGAGTAAATATATGCTTTCTAAACCTTTTCTCTGCTACAAGAGCGTTTCAAAAATATTTAGAGAGAGATGCACTAGAGACAAGAGCCACTTCATTATGAAAATGGGGCAATAAACCATGACTAATTTGATAATCAATACCTATTCTAGATATATAAAAAAAGAGAGTTGTATCTAGAGTTTTCAAAACACCTCAATATATTGGTGCACTATCTGGCTAGAAAACTATCTCAATTGAATCCATTGTGTCCATAAACCTTCACTATATCCTGCAAGATCAAAACACTCATGTAGATATATGCACAAGTTTTCCCAACTAGTAATAGCATTATAAGTTCAGATGAAAACCTTGTCATTGAGTTCTACACATAGAGATGCATCCTCAACCCATCAATGTTGGACTATTTCCCACCATTGAGCTAGCAACCCTTATAGGTGATATACTGCTAATGAAATCTTATCATGCTCTCGGAGTTCCTTATTTTATTTAAAATGTTATTAGAATGCTATAATCCATTTAACTACTTGCTTCCTATCAAACATGCCAACAAACTGAGGCAATGTTACTTTAGGGTCCCAATGCATTCCAAAAGAAGAT
The DNA here is from genome assembly GCA_010110895.2 of Picea sitchensis. Classification (NCBI taxonomy): domain Eukaryota; kingdom Viridiplantae; phylum Streptophyta; class Pinopsida; order Pinales; family Pinaceae; genus Picea; species Picea sitchensis. The sequence goes on from SNQJ01S0142359.1 coordinate 7,086, forward strand.
GCAAATGAAAGGATGCAAACATTTAGATCATCGAGCTTCTTTTCTAATTTTTAAATAACTTGTGTAACATAGTTACTGACTTAATGAGAATTACAACCTAAAAATGAGAACTCTATCCCTAAAACACCATTTTTTGCATTAAAAACATTCAAATCAACCCCCAAATAAAAAATTGGTGCTACTGAGAGCACAATTATTTTTTGGTCTAAAGTTAAAATTATAACTTGTTTAAAATCACGGCCCCAACAACTAGTATCGTTGCAAACAAAACTTTAAAATCAACTCCCAAATAGAAAACCAATGCTAGGTCAGTGACACCCCCTTTTTCTTCAATCTTAAATTTTCAACATTTTCAGAACCATAGCTTAAAAACCAATATTGTTGCAACACAAATAGTAAAATCAACCCCAAAACCAAAAAGTAGTGCTACTAGTAGCGCCACCTTTTTTGGGGGCTTAAAATTGAAACATTTTTTAAACCATGAGCTATTGTGTAAAAAAACCATAAAATAAATGTTAAGATGTCCACTCCATTAGTGTTAATTTAAAAGAAGAAGAAAAAAATATAGCCATGTAAATCACTATCTATGTAAAGAACTAGAGTTTGTAGTTGACATGAATCGACCACACATTATGCAATCTCTTGATCCACCAACTCTTTGTGTCATTACAAACCATTGTTATTTAAGAACAATATTGACCTCATGTCATTGATTAAGAAGAGAGTGAAACTTCCAAGAATCATACTAGACCAAAGGGTGGCTAAAGCTCCACTCCTAATCATGCCAAAAGGGAACAAAGATGTCTATATTCATTTTGAGCAATTCCTCTTGCAAAATAAGAGAAACAAATATCCATAATATTATGTTGGTGGGAAGAAGATAGAGAAAACTCATGAGCAATGGATTTTCAGTCCTTCTACGAGAGAGTTTTGACATCCCATAAATCCCTCTAATAAGAAATATTATTCTTACTTAGTCTCCACCCATGAAAATAGGGAATCTTTGCAACACACATTCCCTACACCTTCCAACTCCAAATATAAGATATTAATTTATTGCATATATATATATATATATGACAATTAATATTAATATGTAAATATTATAATAATGTTTGTGTGCATATATCCTAGATATTTATATATGATAATATATGTTATATCTATATGTAAATATTATGATATTATTAATGAGAATATGTGTCCTATATTTTGGATATATAACAATCAATAGTATTATTTTTATGTAAATTATATGTGTTTGGTGTATGGGATAATTTTATATCATACACCAAAATACAAAATCAATGAAAATTATGCATGAAATACACTTATCTATATCATGCATCCATCAAGCATTTTGTTAATATGAGTCATGACTATTAGACACATAATCCTTAGGGATTGATGTACATTGTAAATATCTTTGTAAATATAAAGCTAGGAGAAATATGAAAAGTCATAGATGAGGAAGAATCGTCCGAACCTCTTGGAAGATGAAGACAAATTTCACTTCCTCTTGTATATATGCATGATATGAGTGAATTAAAATCAATCAAGTGTGGAGTCATTCATTTTTCCCACCAGTGGTATCATAATCAGTTGGGTGAGTGCCCAAAGTTTATGGACAAAAAAGTGGCAACGAGGTGAGCACGAATGTGCTCAGCAGGAACACATGCATGTTACTAGGAACGTGCATGTGTTCCTGATGTGGCAGGATTGGAAAAAATTGAACCTCCACAAATGATTCCACATAGATGAGTTGGTAGGAATGCATGCACATTCCTAAGACGAATGCATGTGTGTTCCTATCGGTCCCAATAAAAGGGCCTGTGACAAGGTTTTTGGCCAAATTGACCACCACACCTCATGTTTTAGGAGAAATTGATTGAAACGAAGGGAGGGATTTTTCTCACCAAGTGTCCACAAGATACTAACACTGTCTTGAAGGGAAACCATGTATTTGTTTTCTTTTAATTTCTTGGTTTTTTAATTTCCTAAACTATTTAATTGCATGTTTTTTGTAATTTTTTAATTTACTTAAAAAAAACAACCTAATTTATATAAACTCTCTTATTAAATTGTTGTAGAATAATTAATATAGAACCTGGACATAACCAAAACCTGACACAATCCCACAAAGGCACAAACAACCCCAACCCACAACCAACAAACATAAACACAAAAAAATTATGAAGGGTTGATATCCTTGAGATCAATTGTCTGTGACTTAAGGAGTACAAGAGAGCCTAGTCAGTTTCCATTCGCCACTTCATTGGATGTCATTGTATCGCCCATTGAAAGTTCCCAAGGAAAACTAACCAATATTTCTAAATACAGGGCTAGATGTTTGACTATTATAGGACTGACATCAATAAAAACTAATTCATAGACTTGAACATTACAAAACAATTTTCGATGTCACTATTTATTGATCCTAGAACTGGCCACTAGTCAACAAGAGATGTATTTGCATGGATTGGTGAATCCACCAACAATTAAAGGATAATTAGATGGATAGATGGTTCATGGTGTTTGACAAACCTCCTTGCAATAACATGGACGTACCTCTATATTTCCTAAGGAAATTATGGGAAGAGTTTATTTTGGGTCACCATGTCAACTAATTTGACATTGGTGAATTCCAGGGGGTGGGTATTTGGTCAACATGGGATAGAGAGCATGCTACGTGTGACCCTATGTTAGGTCCTCTTCCTCCTAGGCAAAGGTCTAACTCCCCTGCTCAACATCCTCCCATCACAGAAGGCATCCAACAAACATAATTATCTATATCAACGTTGACTCGTAGCTTGTTGTAGCATGGGAGTTTTGTAGCACTATCTTGGCAAGAGGTTCCTACTAGTAATGTTGGTAAAGGGTTTGGAACTTCAATCCTTGTAGCAGAGTCAGGCTGAGAGAGGGAACATGGACAAAAAAAACCATTCATGTGAGTCTTATAGACGCCCAAGTTGTGGGAATACTTGTTATGGGTTGATGGAGGCCAGTGGACATTAGAGTTTCATGGAGAAGGTTATTATATTAACCATCTCTATGTTATATATATTTGTGTGTATGTGTGTGTATTTATTTCCATACCTTATTGTATGATTTTTTGTAGTTGCTACACCCCTATAGCATACCCTCTATGTCGGTAGATGCATCAGTGTTGTTTTCAACCATTGATGCAACAATAGAGGTAGCATGTTCATTTGGTGTACCACATACACAGGTATGTGTCACATTTGATAAATTCACCACTATGATTTGTTTATTCTATGGAATCCTCAAATATATTTTTATTGTGTTTCTACAGGTTGCAATACCATATGGTGACAATCCATGTCCATATGGGGTGGGAAAGTCACCAGCTTCACAAGTATCATTTGTTGAGTTAAATGTTATTTAAATGTGAAATGTGTTATATTTTTTTGGTTGAATTTTACTTTTTGGTAATAATAAAAATATTACAAATATGTATGCAGGTTTCTTCATCCATTGCTGGGTCATCTATACCACCACTACTACATTCTTCCCATCATTTTTCCCCAACTACAGTGCTAGTCTATTCCTTGGATATCCTTCCCTAGCTCTTGGGATACATCTTTCCATCCCAAGGTTTTTACCATCCCTTATACAACCCATGGGGATTTATCACCACTCAACCCCACCATATTTCATATCCCATCCATCCACAGTGGTTGCACCAATAGGCCACCCACCCCCACCACATTTTCCATCACACACATCCATCCATAGTGGATGCACCTGTACATCACCCACCCCCACAACCTTTTCCAACTATTTCATTCATTGAGGTTTCCATTTTCTTCTTAATTGGGTCTTGTTTCAAAACTACACTACATTGGATCTTGTGAAACCTAATTGACCCCTTGTTTTTGCTTGTCTTGCCTTGTGTTTCCTTGCCTTTCCTTGAATTACTTTTCCATGTCTATCCTTACCTTTCCTTTCCTTGCATGTACATGCCTTGCCTTTCCTTGTCTTGTGCCTTGCCTTGTATTTCCTTTCCATGCCATACCTTACCTTGCCATGTCTTACCTTGCCATGTCTTTCCTTTCCATGCCATACCTTGCCTTTCCATGTATTAACTTTCCATGTCTTTCCTTTCCTTTTCTTGCATTACCTTCCTTTCCATGTCTTTCCTTTTCTCTCCTTTCCTTGTATTTCCTTGCCTTGTTTTTCCTTGCCTTTCCTTTCCATGTAATTCCTTGCCATGTCTTGCCTTTCCGTGCCATGCCTTTCCATTTCTTTCCATGCCTTTCCTTGAATTTCCTTGTGTTGCCTTTCCATGTATTTACATTCCTTTCCTTTCCTTTCCTTCCATGTATTTTCATGCCTTTACTTACCATGTATTTAATTTCCATGCCTTTCCATGTATTTCCATGCCTTACCTTTCCTTTCCTTTCCTTGCCTTTTTTTACCTCCGATTTCCATTCATTGTCTTTCCATGCATTTCCTTATCATGTCTTTCCTTTCCTTTCCTTGTCTTGTCTTTCTTGTATTTCCTTCCATTTCCTTGCCTTCACTTGCACCTTTCCATGTCTTTCCTTGCCATGTATTTCCATTCCTTGCCTTTCCTTGTCTTGTTCCTCACCATGACTTTCTTTTCCATGCATTGCCTTGTCTTTCCTTCCCATATTTTTCCATTCCTTTCATTTCCTTGTTTATGCTTTCCTTTCATTTCCTTTCCATGTCTTTCCTTTCCATGTGGGTCATCCCCTCCACCATTAGAAATAGGAGAGACCTTAGTCACCCTCTTTTCCATGACTAGTTTGGGTAGATTTGATACTTCCAAGTTTTATTCCCATATTAAACAACAAAGGGTATTTTTAATGTTGATATTGATAGTACACTAGGTCTTGCAATGTCTTTCCATACCTTTCCCATGCCTTGACATTCCTTTCCCATGCCTTTCCATGCCTTTCCTTTCCTTTCATATGCCTTGACATGACTATGTTTATCTAGGTATTTCCATGTCTTTCAAGAATTTCCTTTCCATGCCTTGCCTTGCCATGTATATATTTTCCTTGCCTTGAATTCCTTGCCATGTCTATACTTGTATTTCCATGTATTTCCTTTCCATGTCTAGCCTTGCCTTTCCTTTCCTTTACATTTCTTTCCTTACCTTCCCTTTCATTACCATGTCTTTCCTTGCCATGTTTTTCCTCTCCTTTCCTGATCCGGATTTTATGAGAAGAACGAAATGACTACATATTATTAACATGTGCTTAACAAAAAATAACAGAGATACAGTAAAATTGGATTTATATTCAATAAGGAAATAAGTTGAAACTATAAAATGCAGCGGAAACAAGCTTGCTGGAATGGTGGGGGTTATCTCTAAGAAGAGATGTGACGGTTGTGCTCATTCGCAAGAAGATGATTACAATGAGGCTCTGAAGGCCTTTTAACAATAAACAGGAATTCCAAAAACCCTAGACATCCAAAAACCTAACCCTAGGAGATGAAGCGCCAAAAGTCATGTGGGCCCCATTTGGGTAAGTTAGTACATCAACTTCCTGAGGTCGTANTGCCTTTCCATGCCTTTCCTTTCCTTTCATATGCCTTGACATGACTATGTTTATCTAGGTATTTCCATGTCTTTCAAGAATTTCCTTTCCATGCCTTGCCTTGCCATGTATATATTTTCCTTGCCTTGAATTCCTTGCCATGTCTATACTTGTATTTCCATGTATTTCCTTTCCATGTCTAGCCTTGCCTTTCCTTTCCTTTACATTTCTTTCCTTACCTTCCCTTTCATTACCATGTCTTTCCTTGCCATGTTTTTCCTCTCCTTTCCTGATCCGGATTTTATGAGAAGAACGAAATGACTACATATTATTAACATGTGCTTAACAAAAAATAACAGAGATACAGTAAAATTGGATTTATATTCAATAAGGAAATAAGTTGAAACTATAAAATGCAGCGGAAACAAGCTTGCTGGAATGGTGGGGGTTATCTCTAAGAAGAGATGTGACGGTTGTGCTCATTCGCAAGAAGATGATTACAATGAGGCTCTGAAGGCCTTTTAACAATAAACAGGAATTCCAAAAACCCTAGACATCCAAAAACCTAACCCTAGGAGATGAAGCGCCAAAAGTCATGTGGGCCCCATTTGGGTAAGTTAGTACATCAACTTCCTGAGGTCGTAACTTTTGCATATAATCTCCGTTTTAGGAATATGATAGCCCGTTGGAAAGGTATCATCGAGGAGATTCATTTTGGGGGCTCAATAATTCCTTTGTCTATATTTGATAAGCTCGATCCCGAAAAACCTTCATTTAGGCCCTCAAAATGGCCCTGGAAGTTAAAACTGCTAAAAATAGTAAATTGCCAAAATTGTCAGAAAATTGTTTTGAGCCAGTTGGAAGAGGTGGGTGGCCACTAATATCCACTTGGATCAATCCTCCCTCCTTAGGAAGAAATTGTGTTCATTGCGTTGAGTTCCCCCATCAAATGATGAAATTTCTGCTGAATTTGGCCCCGGGTGAGCCACTTGCCTTTGTGCAAGAGCTGCCTTGCTTTGACGACTCGATAAAGATGGATCGTTTGTTGTCAAGTTCCCTTGATCTGTGTGTCCAAAATCTGATCATTGGATGCATGTTTTATGTAGTTGGGGTTGAGCTCCATTGGTGTCAGCTGCTTTGCTACGTCTGAGGTGTCCAATAATGGTGGGAAATAAGGGCGAAGGAGATCCATGTTGAACACTGGGTGCAAGCCAAGGAAAGGAGGAATGTTGAGCTCAAAAGCATTATCCCCCACGGACTTGGTGATGGTGTACGACCCATAACGGAGTGGGAAAAGCTTCGGATGGGGTCCTATAAGGTGTTCTTTCTACAAATGCAACCAAACTTTGTCGCCCACCTAAAACTTATGTGACACCCGATGTTGATCATGGAACTGTTTGTACTTGTCATTGGACTTCTGTAGGATATCTTGAACCTGTTGGTGGATGTGATGGATTCTCTCAATGAACCGGGTGGATTTGTCAGCTTTAGTTGGAGAAGGAGATGAGTCAGTCGAGGTGATCGCAAGGGGAAGTGCAACATCTATGGGACCCAATGGTTGGAATCCCAACCCCACCTGAAAGGGGTTGTGGTCGGTTGAGCTATGTAGGGATCGGTTGTAGCTATGTTGGACATAGGTAAGGCTCTCATCCCATGTGCGAGGGTGCTTTGAATTATACATGCGAAGGATATGCACGTGATTGACGACCTCGGTTTGGCTATCTGTCTAGGAGTGGAAGGTCGTGGATTTGGTGAGCTTGGTGTCCAGCAGTGACCAGAGGCTAGACCAAAATGTGATGAGAAATTGACTGTCATGATCTGAGACAATGGTTTGTGGGATTCCAAAATGTACCCAGACTTGTTCAAAGAAAATCTTGGCAGTGGCCTTTGTTGTGATGTTCTTCTTCCAGGCAACCAGAATCACCATCTTAGAAAAGAGATCAACAACAACAAAAAACACACTCATTTCCCCACTTGGTGGACGGGAGGCCCGACATGTAGTCCATTCAGATGGATTTCCATGGTCTGTCACGAGTAGGAAGAGGGGTGTGCAGGCCCTATTTCTTAGTGGTCGGTTTGGCAATAGCACAGGTAGTGTAGGACCTGATATACTTGTTGACCTCTTGTCGAAGTTTCATCCAGTAGAAATGTTTATGTAGCATCGCCACTGTCTTTTCGACGCCAAAGTGTCCTTCCACCCAACTGTAGTGGGATTTCCAGATCAGGTTCACTCGCTATCTTGATGGAACAGAGATATGGCCTAGATGACACAACAACCCATCCTGAAGATGGAAATTATCGACAACTATGTTTGTACCCAACATTTGGTAGGTGGTGGTGAAGTCCGGGTCTATCTCATAGAGTTGGGGCCATCTAGAGGTCTCATGGCCGTAGGAGTCTAACACCGTGGTGAGTGTCGTGACTGGTAGTATGTTGAGGCAATCAACGACGCAATTGGTGCTTCATGTTTTATACTTGATGTTGAGGTGGAATTGCTACAAGTATGTGGACCACTTTTGATGGCGATCATTCTACAATTTTCCTTGTGTTTGCATGAACTGCAGTGGCTTATGATCATTGTGGATGACTGTATCCTTCCCAAGAATGTAATGTCTCCACTGGCGGCAAGCTTGCATAATGGAGTACATTTTTTTGTCGTAAGTAGGGTACTTACGGATAACATATGATAGTGTCTCACTATGATAGGCCACGGGGTGGCCGTGCTGAGTGAGAATGGTGCCCACCGCATAGTCTGAAACATCTGTCTCGATCTCAAAGGGTTGTTGAAGGTCTGGTAGTGAAAGTACTGGGGCTGAGCAGAAGCGCTACTTCAAATCATCGAATGCTTGTTGTTGGGACCGGCCCCATGCAAATTTATCCTTACCACCACCTCTGGTTATTTGGCTAAGGGCCCATGCAATATGGGAGAATCCCAACACAAACCTATGGTAGAAATTGGCAAGGCCCAAGAAGCTTCGAAGCTCAGTGAGTCTGGTTCGGGCTGGCCAGTCACGGATGACTTGGATCTTGGCTGGATCCACATGTACGCCATTTTGATCAATTATGTATCCTAGGTAATGGACCTTGTCCATGCCGAAGGAGCATTATTCAATGTTGGCATATAGCTTGTGCTGCCGCAGGGTGTGTAGAACCTGCTAAATACGCTGCAAGTGTTCGACCCAAGTCTTGTTGTAAATGAGAATTTCATCCAGATACACCACTACAAAATTATTGGTGAATGGTCGTAGGATATCGTCCATCATCCTCATGAAAGTGGTTGGAGCATTTGTCAAACCAAAGGGCATGACCAACCATTCAAAAAGGCCTTCCTTTGACTTGAAGGCAGTTTTCCATACATATGTTTGTTCTATCGGTACCTGGTGGTAGCCAAACTTCAGATCAATCTTACTGAAGTATTTGGCTCCCGTGTGTTGATCAAGGAGGTCATCTATTTGGGGAATCAGGTATTGGTTTCTGACTGTGATTTTATTCAGAGCCCAATAATCAATGCAGAGTCGCCAGGTTCCATCTTTCTTCTGTACTAGCATGATTGGGCTCCCACAAGCTGATGAGATGGGACAGATGTGCCCCTTGTGGAGCATTTCTTGGATCTGTCACTTGATCTCCTCATTATCTAATAGAGATCGGCGATATACTGGACCATTGGGCAGCGGTGCATCGAGGGTCAGATTGATGGGGTGCTTGACCTGGTAGTGAAGAGGTACTCCGGTAAGTGATGAGAAGATATCTAAGTATTCTTCCATGACCTTATCTACTTGCTTCTGCTGTGTGGAGAGGTTGGCTGCAGAGACCCTAGATGTGGTTGTCATCTTTCACTTATTCTGGGAGCAAATCACGAAGAAGAAAAACTTCACCATCTGAGAGATGACCTTCCTGCATTACTTAGTAGAGATCAAGGAAATAACACTAGGTGGGACTGCCTCAGGTATCTTGTACAATTTCCTATTCAAAGTAATAATAACACTACGAGGCCTAGACTCA